>CM031580.1:16796998-17098857 GCA_018467065.1 Ephestia elutella | reverse complement strand
AGAGCAAAAGCCAGAGCAGCCTTTCGGCTCTTCACCTAATCCCAACCGACAACATTTCTTTGTAGATGACTTTTTCATAATTTCCCTAAAGATTTTCAACCTTTCGCAACTGCTTTTTTAAAAAAAATACTGCCCTGCACAGCACGCGAGGTGCTTGCACCTCGCGCAGCACGCGACATCTAGTTAATGCTATATAAAGCTACAATACCACTGACTCACTGACTGACGCCATTAGTTTGTTCTACGGAAGTCGGAACTGGGATAAAGTAATGATGGGGAAGTGTGGAGGGGGGAGGAGGCACAGGGAGAAAAATACGAAAGTGGAACTTGGAGCAGTTCCCGACTGACAGGTACCCTATTCTGCCCGCGGAAACTATAATAGATGGAGGTGGGGGGTGCTCGACCAAATGTCATAGAGAACCCTGGGCGACTACCACAGCCGGTGTTAGTTTATGGTTTTTTTTTTGACTTTTTTTTTTTTTTTTTTTCATACAAACTTGACTGGGGATTTTTAGGGGGAAAACGGACTCGGTACGGGGTCACCGTCATAGACAATATTGTATGGGGGTGACCGTCAAGACCCCCGACTGACAGGTGTTTTTTTGTTTTTTTTTTTTAATTTATTTTTTTTTCGAAAAGTTTTTTGTACATGGGCCAGCCAAGTCACCAGCCGGGGAGCCGAGGGCCGAAGGCCGAGGCTCCGCGGCAAGCGAGGCCGGAGCGCCGAGCTGCGGGTTGCTAAATCGAGGGCTGGGGGGGGCAGGAGCGAGGCCGAAGGCCGAGCTCCCCACCCCAGCCCGCGCAAGCAGGCCGAAGGCCGAAGCTTGCGCCCGCGAGGACCGCAGGCCGAGCTGCGTCCAGGCGAGGCCGAGAGGCCGAGCTCCGTCTCGTGCGAAAAGAATTGGGCGAGGCCGCAGGCAGAGCCATTCGTCTTTATGGACACGACTTCTTCATTTCATCCCGAACCCCCAGTAACCAGCCGGGGAGCCGAGGCCGAAGGCCGGGGCTCCGCGGCATAAGCAGAGGCCGGAAGGCCGAGCTGCGTTTAAATCCGAGGGCTGGGGGCAGGAGCGAGGGCCGAAGGCCGATCCCCCAGCCGCGCAAGCGAGGCCGAAGGCCGAAGCTTGCGCCTGCGAGGCCGAAGGCCGAGCTGCGTCCAGGCGAGGCCGAAGGCCGAGCTCCGTCTCGGGCGGTCCCAGTTGTGGTCCGAGTTGTGTCCGAGTTGTGGTCCGAGTTGGTCCGAGTTGTGGTCCGGAGTTTTTTTTTGTGGTCCGAGTTGTGGGCCGAGTTTTTTTTTGTGGTCCGGAGTTTTTTTTTTGCGCTAAATTCGCCGGTTGGGTCGGGGGACGCGAGGCCGAAGGCCGAGGCTCCGCGGCAAGCAGGCCGGAGGCCGAGCTGCGTTTAAAGTCGAGGGCTGGGGGCAGGAGCGGGGCCGAAGGCTGACCCTGGCCGCGCAAGCGAGGCCGAAAAGGGCCCGGGCTTGCGCACCGCGAGCCGCAGGCCGAGCTGCGTCCAGGCGGGCCGAAGGCCGGGCTCCGTCGTGCGAAAAAGAGGTGGGCGAGGCCGAGGGCTGGTGTTCATGGATGACATGATGATGACAACTCATACCTCCCAACCGTGTCACCAGTCGGGGAGCCGAGGCCGAAGGCCGAGGCTCCGCGGCAAGCGAGCCCTCGTAGGCCGAGCTGCGTTTAAATCGAGGGCTGGGGGCAGGAGCGAGGCCGAAGGCCGAGCTCCCCCCCAGCCGCGCAGCGAGGCCGGAGCCGAAGCCAGGCATCTGCGAGGCCGCACCCCGAGCTGCGTCCAGGCGAGGCCGAAGGCCGAGCTCCGTCTCGTGCGAAAAGAAGTGGGCGAGGCCGAAGGCCGAGCCATTCATGGATGACAACTCATACCTCAAGTCACCAGCCGGGGAGCCGAGGCCGAAGGCCGAGGCATCCGCCTTGCAAGCGAGGCCGCAGGCCGAGCTGCGTATCTATGAATCCGAGGAGGCGAGAGGCGAGGCCGGAGGCCGAGCCTCCTCCAGCCGGGGCAAGCGAGGCCGAAGGCCGAGCTTGCGCGCCGCCAGCGAGGCCGTAGGCCGAGCTGCGTGGCTTAACAACAAAGAGCAAAAAAGCCAGAGCAGCCTTTCGGCTCTTCACCTAATCCCAACCGACAACATTTCTTTGTAGATGACTTTTTCATAATTTCCCTAAAGATTTTCAACCTTTCGGAACTGCTTTTTTATAATTGCCCTGCACAGCACGCGAGGTGCTTGCACCTCGCGCAACACGCGACATCTAGTTAAAACTATATAAGGCTACAATACCACTCACTGACTCATTGACATAAATTGTTTGTTCTACGAAAGTCGGAACTGGGGAAAAGTGATGATGGGGTCGTGTAGAGGGGGGGCCGGAGGCACCGGATAAAATGCGAAAGTGGAAATTGGAGCAGTTCTGGACCGAGTACCCCTACTGCCCGCGGAAACGGTAAGAGATAGCGGGGGGGTGCTCGACCAAATGTCATAGAGGACCCTGGGAGACTACCAGAGCCGGGGTCGGTTTTTTTTTTTCTCGACTTTTTTTCCCCCCCCCATACTAATTTTCGGTTTTTCATACAAACTTTGATGGGGATTTCGGGGGGGAAGGCGACGTCCCAGAGCCTCGTCGCCATAGACGATATCGTTCGGGCTGGCCTTGGGACCCCGGACCGGGTGGTGGTTTTTTTTTTTGGACATTTTTTTTTTTCACCCCCTACATCAGAGCTGCCGAAGCGACGGGGTTTGTTTGTTCTACGAAAGTCGGAGTTTGGAAAAAGTAATGATGGGGATGTGTAGGGGGGGGGCGGAGGCACCGGGAAAAATACGAAAGTGGACCGGAGAGTAGACCGTCAGCAACATGGGGTACTGCCCGCGGAAACGGTAAGAGATAGGGGGGGGGTGCTCGACCAAATGTCATAGAGGACCCTGGGAGACTACCAGAGCCGGGGTCGGTTTTTTTTTTCTCGACTTTTTTTCCCCCCCCATACTAATTTTCGGTTTTTCATACAAACTTTGATGGGGATTTCGGGGGGGAAGGCGACGTCCCAGAGTCTCGTCGCCATAGACGATATCGTTCGGGCTGGCCTTGGGACCCCGGACCGGGTGGTGGCTTTTTTTTTTTGGACATTTTTTTTTTCCCCCCCCTACATCAGAGCTGCCGAAGCGAAGGGGTTTGTTTGTTCCACGGAATTCGGAAATCGCAAAAAGTGATGATGGGGATGTTTAGAGGGGGGCGAGGAGGCACCGGAAAAAATGCGAAAGTGGAAATTGGAGCTGTTCTGGACCGAGTACCCCTACTGCCCGCGGAAACGGTAAGAGATAGGGGGGGGGGTGCTCGACCAAATGTCATAGAGGACCCTGGGAGACTACCAGAGCCGGGGTCGGTTTTTTTTTTCCTCCCCTTTTTTTCCCCCCCATACTAATTTTCGGTTTTTCATACAAACTTTGATGGGGATTTCGGGGGGGAAGGCGACGTCCCAGAGTCTCGTCGCCATAGACGATATCGTTCGGGCTGGCCTTGGGACCCCGGACCGGGTGGTGGTTTTTTTTTTTGGACATTTTTTTTTTTCACCCCCTACATCAGAGCTGCCCAAGAGACGGGGTTTGTTTGTTCCACGGAATTCGGAAATCGCAAAAAGTGATGATGGGGATGTTTAGAGGGGGGGCGGAGGCACCGGGAAAAATACGAAAGTGGACCGGAGAGTAGACCATCAGCGACATGGGGTACTGCCCGCGGAAACGGTAAGAGATAGGGAGGTGCTCGACCAAATGTCATAGAGGACCCTGGGAGACTACCAGAGCCGGGGTCGGTTTTTTTTTTCTCGACTTTTTTTTCCCCCCCCATACTAATTTTCGGTTTTTCATACAAACTTTGATGGGGATTTCGGGGGGGGGAAGGCGACGTCCCAGAATCTCGTCGCCATAGACGATATCGTTCGGGCTGGCCTTGGGACCCCGGACCGGGTGGTGGTTTTTTTTTGGACATTTTTTTTCCCCCTACATCAGAGCAGCCGAAGGGAAGGGGTTTGTTTGTTCTACGAAAGTCGGAATTCGGAAAAAGTAATGATGGTGATATGTAGAGGGGGGGCGGAGGCACCGGGAAAAATACGAAAGTGGACCGGAGAGTAGACCATCAGCGACATGGGGTACTGCCCGCGGAAACGGTAAGAGATAGAGGGGGGTGCTCGACCAAATGTCACAGAGGACCCTCGGCGACGACCAGAGCCGGGGTCGGTTTTTTTTCCTTCGACTTTTTTCCCCCATACTAATTTTTCGGTTTTTCACTTACAACAAACTTTGATGGGGATTTCGGGGGGAAGGTGGGGGGTTGAGGGAGGAAGTTTGGGGAAAAAAGTAAGGGGGTGAGGGGAAGTTGAAAAAAGGTGGGGGGGTGAGGGGGGAAGTTGAGAAAAAGGTGGGAGGGTGAAGGGGGGGAAGTTGGGAAAAAGTGGTGGGGAAGGTGGGGAGGTGAGAGGAAGTTGAGAAAAGGTGGGGGGGTGAGGGGGAAGTTGGGAGAAAAAGTGGGGGGAAGGTGGGGGGGTGAGGGGGAAGTTGAGGGAGGAAGTTGGGGAAAAGGTGGGGGGGTGAGGGGGGAAGTTGAAAAAGATGGGGGGGAAATTGAGGGGGGAAGTTGAAAAAAAGGTGAAGAGGGGTGAGGGGGAAGTTGGGGAAAAGTGAGGGGAAGGTGGGGGGTGAGGGGGGGAAAGTTGGGGAAACATAAGGGGTGAGGGGGGGAAGTTAGGAGAAAAGATGCAGGAAGGTGGGGGGGTGAGGGGGAAGTTGGTAAAAAGGTAGAGGGGGAAGGTGGTGGGGGGTGAGGGGAAGTTGGTAAAAGGCTAGGGGAAGGTGGGGGGTGAGGTTGGGTGAGGAAGTGGGGAAAAGGTAGGGGAAGGTGGGGGTGAGGGTGAGGGAAGTTGGAAAAAGTGGGGGGGGATGGTGGGGGGGTGAGGGGGAAAGTTGGGAAAGGAAGGTAGGGGGAAGGTGGGGGGGTAGAGGGGGGAAGTTGGAAAATGTTGGGGGGAAGGTGGGGGGGTGAGGGGAAGTTGGGGAAAATGGTGGGGGGAAGGTGAGGGGGGGAAGGTTGAGAGGAAAGTGGGGGGAAAACGGGGTGGTGGGGGGTGAAGGGGAAGTTGAAAAAGGTGGGGGTGAGGGGGAAGTTGGGAAAAAGTGGGGGGGAAGGGTGGGGGGGGTGAAGTTTGAGGGGGAAGTTGGGAAAAGGTAGGGAAGGTGGGGGGGGGTGAGGGGGAAGTTGAAGAAAAGGTGGGGGAAGGTGGGAAAAGGGTGGAGGGTGAGGGGAAGTTGGGAAAAAGGTGGGGGGAAGGTGAGGGTGAAGGGGGAAGGTGGGGGATGAAGGGGGGAAGGGGGAGTGAGGGGGAAGTTGGGAAAAGGTAGGGGGGAAGGTGAGGGGGGTGTTGAAGTTGAAAAAAAGGTGGGGGGTGGGGGGGGAAGTTTGGGGAAAAGTGATGGAAGAGGTGAGGAGGGGTGAGGGAAGGTGGGAAAAAGTGGGTGAAGGAAGTTGGGAAAGGTATGAAGGGGGAAAAGGTGGGGGGTGAGAGGAAGTTAGTAAAAAGGTAGGGGAGGAAAGGTGGGGGGTGAGTAAAGGGGAAGTTATTAGTAAAAAGGTAGGGGAGAAGGTGAGGGGGTGAGTTAGGGAAGTTGGTAAATGGTATGGGAAGGTGGGGGAGTAGAGGGGGAAGTTGGGAAAAAGTGGGGGGAAGGTGGGGGAAGGTGGAAGGTGGGGGTGAGGGGAGGAAGTTGGGGAAACTGGTGGGGGAAGGTGGGGATGAAGTGAAGGGGGGAAAGATTGAAAAAAGGTGGGGGGGTGAGGGGAACACAGTTGAAAAATGGTGTAGGTGAAGGTGGGGGGGTGAGGGGGAAGTTAGGTTGAAGGTAGGGGGGAAGGTGGGGGGAAGGTGAGGGGTGTGAAGTTGGTAAGGAAGGGGGAAGGTGGGGGGGTGAGGGGGGGAAGTTAGGGAAAAAGTGGGGGGGAAGGGTGGGGGGGTGAGGGGAAGTTTGGGAAAAGGGGGAAGGTGGGGGGTGAGGGGGGAAGTTGGGGAAAAAAGTGGGGGAAGGTGGGGGGGTGAAGGGGGGAAGTTGGGAAAAAGGGGTGAAGGGGGGAAGAGGGGGGGTGTGGAGGGAGGGGAAGTTGGGAAAAGGTAGGGGGAAGGTGGAAAGTGGGGGTGAGGGGGGGAAGTTGGTAAAAGGTATGGGGAAGGTGGGGGGTGAGGGGGGGAAGTTGGGAAAAAGTGGTAGGGGGAAGGTGGGGGGGTGAAGGGGGGAAGTTGGTAAAGGTTAGGGGAAGGTGGGAAAAAGTGGTGGGGGAAGTTGGAAAATGGTAGGGGGAAGGTGGGGGATGAAGGGGGAAAGTTGGGAAAAGGTGAGGGGGGAAGGTGGGGGTGAGGGGGAAGTTGGGAAAATGGTGGGGGAAGGTGGGGGGGTGAGGGGGAAGTTGGAAAATGGTGGGGGAAGGTGAGGGGGGTGAGGGAAGTTGGGAAAAGTGGTGGGGAAAGGTGAGGGGGGGTGAGGGGTGGGGGATGAGGGAAGTTGGGAAAATGGTGTGGGGAAGGTGGGGGGGTGAGGGGGAAGTTGGAAAATGGTGGGGTGTGAGGGGGAAGTTGAAAAAGGTGGGGGGTGAGGGGGAAGTTGAAAAAAGGTGGGGGTGAGGGGGAAGTTGGGAAAAGGTGGGGGGGTGAGGGGGGAAGTTGAAAAAGGTGGGGGGGTGAGGGGGGAAGTTGGGGGATGTTGGGAAAAAGTGGGGAGAAGGTGGGGGGGTGAGGGGGGAAGGGGGGGGATGAGGGGGGAAGTTGGGGAAACGTAGGGGTGAGGGTGAAGTTGAAGAAAAGTGAGGGAAAGTAATCCCAACCGACAACATTTCTTTGTAGATGACTTTTTCATTGTTTCCCAAAACTTTTTTTCATGCAATCGGAATTGCGCCGTAAGTAAAGCGATTGCCCTGCCCCGCTCGCGAGGTGCTTGCACCTCGCGCAATAAAAAAAACTAGTTAATACTATATAAAGCTACAATACCACTCACTGACTGACATAATTAGTTTGTTCTACGGAAGTCGGAACTGGGATAAAGTAATGATGGGGAAGTGTGGAGGGGAGGAGGCACGGGGAAAAATACGAAAGTGGAACTTGGAGCAGTTCCGGACCGGATACCCCTACTGCCCGCGGAAACTATAATAGATAGGTGGGGGGTGCTCGACCAAATGTCATAGAGAACCCTGGGCGACTACCACAGCCGGTGTTAGTTTATGGTTTTTTTGACTTTTTTTTTCCATACAAACTTGACTGGGGATTTTTAGGGGAAAACGGACTCGTACGGGGTCACCGTCATAGACAATATTGTAGGGGGTGACCGTAAGACCCCCGACTGACAGGTGTTTTTTTTTTTTTAATTTTTTTTTTCGAAAATTTTTGTATGGGCCAGCCAAGTCACCAGCCGGGGAGCCGAGGCCGAAGGCCGAGGCTCCCACGCGGCGCGAAGCGAGGCCGGAGGCCGAGCTGCGTTTAAATCGAGGGCTGGGGGGGGCAGGAGCGAGGCCGAAGGCCGAGCTCCCCAGCCGCGCAAGCGAGGCCGAAGGCCGAAGCTTGCGCCCGCGAACCGAAGGCCGAGCTGCGTCCAGGCGAGGCCGAAGGCCGAGCTGCGTCTCGGGCGGTCCCAGTTGCGGTCCGAGTTTGTCCGAGTTTGTGCGAGTTTGTGCGAATTTGTGCGAGTTTGTGCGAATTTGTGCGAGTTTGTGCGAATTTGTGCGAGTTTGTGCGAATTTGTGCAAGTTTGTGCGAGTTTGTCCGAGTGTTTGAAAATCGTCGGTTGGGTCGGGGGAGCGAGGCCGAAGGCCGAGCTCCAACCGTGTCACCAGCCGGGGAGCCGAGGCCGAAGGCCGAGGCTCCGCGGCAAGCGAGGCCGAAGGCCGAGCTGCGTTTAAATCGAGGGCTGGGGGCAGGAGCGAGGCCGAAGGCCGAGCTCCCCCAGCCGCGCAAGCGAGGCCGAAGGCCGAAGCTTGCGCCCGCGAGGCCGCAGGCCGAGCTGCGTCTAGGCGAGGCCGAAGGCCGAGCTCCGTCTCGTGCGGTCCCAGTTGTGATCCGAGTTTGTCCGAGTTTGTGCGAGTTTGTGCGAATTTGTGCGAGTTTGTGCGAGTTTGTGCGAATTTGTGCGAGTTTGTGCGAGTTTGTGCGAGTTTGTACGAATTTGTGCAAGTTTGTGCGAGTTTGTCAGAGTGTTTTAAAATCGTCGGTTGGGTCGGGGGAGCGAGGCCGAAGGCCGAGCAACCGTGTCACCAGCCGGGGAGCCGAGGCCGAAGGCCGAGGCTCCGCGGCAAGCGAGGCCGGAGGCCGAGCTGCGTTTAAATCGAGGGCTGGGGGGGCAGGAGCTGAGGCCGAAGGCCGAGCTCCCCAGCCGCGCAAGCGAGGCCGGAGGCCGAAGCTTGCGCCCGCGAGGCCGCAGGCCGAGCTGCGTCCAGGCGAGGCCGAAGGCCGAGCTCCGTCTCGTGCGAAAAGAACTGGGCGAGGCCGAAGGCCGAGCCATTTCATGGATGACGTGATGATGACAACTCATGCCTCAAGTCACCAGCCGGGGAGCCGAGGCCGAAGGCCGAGGCTACCGCGGCAAGCGAGGCCGCAGGCCGAGCTGCGTATATGATTCCGAGAGGCGAGGCGAGGCCGGAGGCCGAGCCCTCCTCCAGCCGGGGCAAGCGAGGCCGAAGGCCGAGCTCGCGCCGCCAGCGAGGCCGTAGGCCGAGCTGCGTTTTAACAGCAAAGAGAAAAAGCCAGAGCAGCCTTTCGGCTCTTCACCTAATCCCAACCGACAACATTTCTTTGTAGATGACTTTTTCATTATTTCCCAAACTTTTTTTCATGCAATCGGAACTGCTTTTTTTAAACTGCCCTGCACAGCACGCGAGGTGCTTGCACCTCGCGCAGCACGCGACATCTAGTTAAAACTATATAAGGCTACAATACCACTCACTCATTGACATAAATTGTTTGTTCTACGAAAGTCGGAACTCGGGAAAAGTAATGATGGGGTCGTGTAGAGGGGGGGGCGGAGGCACCGGGAAAAATGCCAAAGTGGACCTGAGAGTAGACCATCAGCTACATGGGGTACTGCCCGCGGAAACGGTGAGAGAGAGAGGGGGGGTGCTCGACCAAATGTCATAGAGGACCCTGGGGAGACTACCAGAGCCGGGGTCGGGTTTTTTTTTCCTCCCCTTTTTTTTTCCCCCCCCATACTAATTTTCGGTTTTTCATACAAACTTTGATGGGGATTTCGGGGGGGAAGGCGACGTCCCAGAGTCTCGTCGCCATAGACGATATCGTTCGGGCTGGTCGTGGGACCCCGGACCGGGTGGTGGTTTTTTTTTTTGGACATTTTTTTTTTTCACCCCCTACATCAGAGCTGCCCAAGAGACGGGGTTTGTTTGTTCCACGGAATTCGGAAATCGCAAAAAGTGATGATGGGGATGTTTAGAGGGGGGCGAGGAGGCACCGGAAAAAATGCGCAAGTGGACCTGGAGAGTAGACCATCAGCGACATGGGGTACTGCCCGCGGAAACGGTAAGAGATAGCGGGGGGGTGCTCGACCAAATGTCTTAGAGGACCCTGGGCGACGACCAGAGCCGGGGTCGGTTTTTTCTCGACTTTTTTTCCCCCCCATACTAATTTTCGGTTTTTCATACAAACTTTGATGGGGATTTCGGGGGGGAAGGCGACGTCCCAGAGTCTCGTCGCCATAGACGATATCGTTCAGGGCGGCCGCGGGTACCCGGACCGGGTGGTGGTTTTTTTTTTTTGGACATTTTTTTTTTTTCACCCCCTACATCAGAGCTGCCCAAGCGACGGGGTTTGTTTGTTCCACGGAATTCGGAAATCGCAAAAAGTGATGATGGGGGGATGTTTAGATGGGGGGGCGGAGGCACCGGAAAAAATGCGCAAGTGAACCTGAGAGTAGACCATCAGCGACATGGGGTACTGCCCGCGGAAACGGTAAGAGATAGAGGAAGTGCTCGACCAAATGTCACAGAGGACCCTCGGCGACGACCAGAGCCGGGGTCGGTTTTTTTTTTCCTCGACTTTTTTTTCCCCCCCCCCCATACTAATTTTCGGTTTTTCATACAAACTTTGATGGGGATTTCGGGGGGGAAGGCGACGTCCCAGAGTCTCGTCGCCATAGACGATATCGTTCGGGCTGGCCGTGGGACCCCGGACCGGGTGGTGGTTTTTTGTTTTGGACATTTTTTTTTCACCCCTACTGACTTTAGGTCGAATTTTGGTCGAATGACCTATTCTCGGTATAAATAGGTAATTTTATAGCAATTTTGACCAAATATGACCAAAAATGTGCTGGGCGTGGGCCGACGGCAGCGAGCCTCGAGTGGGTGCAGTTGTGGAAGGCTTGGGGTCGATGGGGGGAGTTGGGACAAAGTGGGGAAAAGGTGGGGGGGTTGAGGGGGGAAGGTGGGGGGGTGAGGGGGGAAGTTGAAAAAAGGTGGGGGGTGAGGGGGGAAGTTGAGAAAAGGTGGGGGGGTGAAGGGGGAAGTTGGGAAAAGGTGGGGGGGTGAGGGTCGAAGTTGGGAAAAGGTGGGGGGACGGTGGGGGGGTGAGGGGGGAAGGTGGGGGGGTGAGGGGGGAAGGTGGGGGGGTGAGGGGGGAAGTTGGAAAATGGGGGGGAAGGTGGAAGGGTGAGGGGGGAAGTTGGGGAAACGTGGGGGGTGAGGGGGGAAGTTGGGAAAAGGTAGGGGGAAGGTGGGGGGGTGAGGGGGGAAGTTGAAAAAAGGTGGGGGGGTGAGGGGAAGTTGGGAACAGGTGAGGGGGGTGAGGGGGAAGTTGAAAAAAGGTGGGGGGGGTGAGGGGGAAGTTGGGAAAAAGTGGGAGGGTGAGGGGGGAAGTTGGGAAAAGGTAGGGGGAAGGTGGGGGGTGAGGGGGAAGTTGGTAAAAGGTATGGGGAAGGTGGGGGGTGAGGGGGGAAGTTGGGAAAAGGTAGGGGGAAGGTGGGGGGGTGAGGGGGGAAGTTGGTAAAAGGTATGGGGAAGGTGGGGGGTGAGGGGGGAAGTTGGGAAAAGGTAGGGGGAAGGTGGGGGGGTGAGGGGGGAAGTTGGTAAAAGGTAGGGGGAAGGTGGGGGGTGAGGGGGGAAGTTGGAAAATGGTGGGGAGAAGGTGGGGGGGTGAGGGGGGAAGTTGAAAAAAGGTGGGGGGGTAAGGGGGAAGTTGGAAAATGGTGGGGGGAAGGTGGGGGGGTGAAGGGGGAAAGTTGGGAACAGGTGAGGGGGTGAGGGGGGAAGTTGAAAAAAGGTGGGGGGGTGAGGGGGGAAGTTGGGAAAAGGTATGGGGAAGGTGGGGGGTGAGGGGGGAAGTTGGGAAAAAGTGGGAGGGTGAGGGGGGAAGTTGGGAAAAAGTGGGGGGAAGGTGGGGGGGTGAAGGGGGAAGGGGGGGGTGAGGGGGGAAGTTGGGAAAAGGTAGGGGGAAGGTGGGGGGTGAGGGGGAAGTTGGTAAAAAGTAGAGGGAAGGTGGGGGGTGAGGGGGGAAGTTGGAAAATGGTGGGGAGAAGGTGGGGGGGTGAGGGGGGAAGTTGGAAAATGGTGTGGGGAAGGTGGGGGGGTGAGGGGGGAAGTTGAAAAAAGGTGGGGGGGTGAGGGGGGAAGTTGGGAAAAGGTGGGGGGGTGAGGGGGGAAGTTGAAAAAAGGTGGGGGGGTGAGGGGGGAAGTTGAAAAAAGGTGGGGGGGTGAGGGGGGAAGTTGGGGGATGTTGGGAAAAAGTGGGGAGAAGGTGGGGGGATGAGGGGGGAAGGTGGGGGATGAGGGGGGAAGTTGGGAAAAGGTGGGGGGGGTGAGGGGGGAAGTTGAAAAAAGGTGGGGGGGTGAGGGGGGAAGTTGGGGGATGTTGGGAAAAAGTGGGGAGAAGGTGGGGGATGAGGGGGGAAGGTGGGGGATGAGGGGGAAGTTGGGGAAACGTAGGGGTGAGGCGGGAAGTTGAAGAAAAGTGAGGGAAAGTAATCCCAACCGACAACATTTCTTTGTAGATGACTTTTTCATTATTATTTACCAAACTTTTTTTCATGCAATCGGAATTGCGCCGTGAAAGCGAGCCTGCCCCGCTCGCGAGGTGCTTGCACCACGCGCAATAAACAAAACTATCGGCCTTTCACCAAATCCAAAACCGAACAAACAATCCACGTAGATGACTTACAATCTACGTAGATGACTTTTGCATATTTCCCAAAAAAATCGAATTGCGCCGTAAAAGCGAGCCAACGCCTCGTTGCGAGGTGCTTGCACCCTCGCGCAATAAAAAATCCAATAACCAAGTTGAAGCGAGGCCGAAGGCCGAGCTTCCAGCTGGTTGTCCCCCTAGTTAACACTATATAAGGCTAACAATACCACTCACTGACTCACTGACTGACTGATTGACATAAATTGTTTGTTCTACGAAAGTCGGAACTGGGGGAAAAAGTGATGATGGGGTCGTGTGGAGGGGGGTGAGAGGCACCAGGGAAAAATGCGAAAGTGGAAATTGGAGCAGTTCTGCAACCGAGTACCCCTACTGCCCGCGGAAACGGTAAGAGATAGGGGGGGGTGCTCCGACCAAATGTCATAGAGGACCCTGGGAGACTACCCAACAGCCGGGGTCGGTTGTCTATGGTTTTTTTCCTCCCCTTTTTTCCCTCCATACTAATTTTCGGTTTTTCATACAAACTTTGATGGGGATTTCGGGGGAAGGCGACGTCCCAAAGCCTTGTCGCCATAGACGATATCGTTCAGGGCTGGCCGCGGGAACCCCGGACCGTGTGGTGGTTTTTTTTTTGGACGTTTTTTTTTTTTCACCCCCTACATCAGAGCTGCCGAAGCGACGAGGTTTGTTTGTTCCACGGAATTCGGAAATCGCAAAAAGTGATGATAGGGATGTTTAGAGGGGGGCGAGGAGGCACCGGAAAAATGCGAAAGTGGACCGGAGAGTAGACCAAGTAAGCGACATGGGGTACTGCCCGCGGAAACGGTAAGAGATGGGGGGGGGGGGTGCTCGACCAAATGTGTTTGTAATATATTGGGTAAAACTAAACGCAGGGTCGGTTTTTTTTCGCATTGCTGCCGCCAGAGAGGGCGTTCGGGGTTTTCATACAAACTGCTAGCGTGGATGGCGTCGCGCGGACGGTCGCCATTGAATTGCCCTATGCGATATCGGTTTGATTTTTTAATACGCGAGAGGTTCCGCGTTCTTTGATTGCTAATTAGCTTGAGTTGTGTTTGTGAATTTCCTGTTTGTTAAATAACTATTGAACTTTGTGTTTGTGTACCCGTCATGGTGACTTTTTCTTGTGAAATTGAAACGCGGCTGGCTGTTCATCTGGCTGTTCCCGAGTGAAACTACGGGAAGAAATCTATTTATTTGTCCTGGGGAATTGAGATCTCAAGGGTTAGGTAGGGTGATTAGGAATTCCCCCTTCCCGAAGATACTCAAGTTTGGATCCGAAGAGAAAGAAAGATTTAGTTTGGTAAGTGTTCAATTCTAGTTAATTTATGGAGTTGGGTTTTAATTTATAGGTTAGGTTATCATATAGGGCCCTGTAGCTCCCTTCATAAGCTACGGTGGTAGCAGACTGCGTATAGCTTAAGTTAGATTCTAGTCGGACAAGCGTGGTGTCGCGTGGAGATTTTTTTTTCCGGTACTTAATTTTACCGGTAGATTTTTTCCCGGTAAAGTTCCGGTACAGAATTCTTCCCGCCGCTTCGTTTGTCCGGATTCGCTCTGCGCACATTTTCTGGCAGCAGAGCGTAGTTGCTCTGCACATTTTCTGGTAGCAGAGCGTAGTTTATCTACCCTCTATTTGTTCGTTTGTAAAAAAAATAATGAATTGTTTGTAAAAATTATTAGATTTTTCTTAGTTTGTTTGTATAAGAATATTTGTAACCTTTTTTGTATTTGTTTGCGGTTTGTACCGTGCGTTCCGGGTTTGTGCCATTCTCATACCTACCGCGGTTCTTCGTGTAGTTGCTTGATTTTGTTGTTTTTTTATTTACCTTTTGTTATTTTTGTTTGTGACTTGACGCGATGGCGAAGGTCTCCAATGCTAGGGCGACACTCGCCAACGAATTGAGATGGTTTGTGACGGCCGGAGGACTCCTGTCCCGGAAGGACAGGGAGGGCGCCATACTGCTAAAGAGCGGATCACCTCCACTCACGATTGATTAGCGCGGAAGCGGCCATGGCGGCGCTTACCGAAGCCGATCTTACCCGGAGGCCTACGCAGGTCACATGGCGGACATGGACCAGATCCTGAGTCTGCACGATGATATCGCGGAGGCGGTGACCGCAATAAGGGCGAGACAGGCTGGCGGACCAGCCCCTCGCACCTGTTAGACAGGAAGGACCAGCGGTTACTGGTCGGCTCCCCACCCTTCAGCCATCACTTTGGGGGTAGAGGATGGAGGAGTGGGTAGCATATAAAAATATGTTTGAGTCCTGGTCGTAGCACGACAAGGATTTGTCGAAGGCCCAGAAGATGGCCTTCCTCCTCTCCCTCTTGGCGAGGATGAAGCGCGGTCGCTCATCCAGCACCTCCGGGTGGAGGACGACCAGTACGATACGGCTTGGGAGTTATTGAACTCCCGCTACCAAAACTTACGTTTGTTAGCGGATGCGCACGCCGCACAGTTGATGGCCCTGCCCAAGGTGGCCAACAGGGCACAGTTGCGCCTGCAGTTGCTCACGCCCGTTACAGTGGCCTGTAACGCGCTCCGCACACTGGGGCTGCCGGTGGACCAATGGTCTTTTTTGTTGGTGCACATTGTATTGGGCAAATTGCCCAATGACATCCGCTCGCGGTTTGAGCGCGAAAATGCGGAGCGGGATAGCACCACCCTACCAACATTCACTGACTTGGTGAAGTTTTTGGAGTTTGAGGCACGGGCCGCTGAGAATACCATGACGGACTCAGCGCCATCAAGAGCGCCTGAACGTAGGCCCTTGGAACCCTCATGGAGAGGTAAGCCCCAACAGGGACGGCAACCGCCACAGCGTGGAGCTGGTGTGCGGGTTGCACACACGGCAGCAGTCGCGGGGGACGCGGACTGCCTGCAATGTGGCCGGATGGGCCACAGCCTGCTGCAATGCAGGGACTGGCAGAGACTGCCAGTACAAGATCGGCGCCGCATGGCACGGCGGCATGAACTATGCTTTTACTGTTTGGGCAGTCACTATGCACGTGACTGTCCCAGGGCCATACCATGCCGTGGGCTGCACCACGTGATGCTCTGCATGAACCGGAACGGGGATGGCCCCCGGTTGTTGAGGCAGGGGTCCCCTATGGGCGGGGGCGCTCCTGCGCGAAGCCCTCCACCATCGGACGGAGGACGCGGCTTCGCTCGTCGCACCCCCCCTCGGGGGGTCGCGTACCTGCGCGGGTCTTGGCGGACCGGGACCACGCGCGCCCCAAGGTCATGGCCAGTATGTAGCTGGCCAGGCCCCGGATAGGGCCCCCAGGGGCGGGGGCCCTAGATCGGACGTGAGAGTGGGGACACCCCCCTCCACGCGGGTTACCAATACCCAACACATGCAGCCGCAGCGGTTTTCTCCGCCGCTGCACGAGTACCCACGGCTGGAGTACCACCCGCCGTACCATATGTATGGCCGGGCCGCGGGTTCTGCCCCCCCTCAGATGGGGATGTGCACTCGCCCGCCATATTATCCAGGTCAGTGGCGCGCCCCTGGTTTGGAGAGAGTGGGGAGCCCGTAACTAGCTTGCTCCCTTGCTGGGACAGAGCCGCGGACGGTTCTGCTCCCTACCGCGGTGGTCCGCGTATGGGGTCGTAGAGGGGAAGCCATTAATTTGAGAGCTCTGTTGGACTCAGGGGCTCAAAGCAGTTTGGTTACCACTCGAGTGGCACGCCAGTTAGGTTTAGTCGTGGAAGACTCGCCTGTGCCACTTCTTGGAGTTGGTGGCATACAAGTGAAGTGTCTGACGGGCCAGGTACAGCCTTGTCACACTTTTCTTCGCTGCAAGTCCTCCACAATGAGGATCACGACTTCGGCTCATGGCTAATGGATACCATTGCCGGGTTGGCACCTCGACAGACATACCGCCGGGTGTGTTTGTCTTTGGTTTTTCGGAGTCTGGATTTGGCCGACCCCTTTGTCTTTCATCCCGGCCCAGTGGACTTGCTCCTGGGCTCCGGACGTATTGGAGTTGGATTTTGTTGGGTACACAGAAGGCTCTGGGTTCGTGCTTCACTGATGGCAGTGTCTACGATTTTTGGTTTGCCCCTGATGGGCCCTGTGTTTGATAATGGCACCGCGGAAGGAGCCACCGGTTGTCACATCTGCGTCCTTGGCCAAGACCATGCAAAGGTTTTGGGAGGTGGAGGAGCCACCTATGAGTTCCAAGGATGGATCCGGAACACGCTGAGTGCAGAAGCCCTTTTTCGATCAACCCACGGAGAGGTTGCCCTCCGGTCGGTTTGTAACTAGGTTACCTTTTGTTGCCTCTCGTCCTAGCCTAGGGCAAAGTAGGGCGCTTGCGGAGAAACGACTGCTGTCCATGGAGCGACGCATGCAGCGTGACCACGTACTTCGCGATAAATATATTGAATTTATGCGCGAGTACGAGGATTTGGGTCACATGTCTCCGTCTCGAGTTGATTGGAGCTCAACTGAGCATTATTTTTTGCCCCACCACGCGGTGGTGAAGGCCTCAACGGGCAAGTTGCGGACTGTCTTTGATGGGTCCGCACCCACTTCGAACGGAGTTTCGTTGAATCTATGTTTGCATTCAGGTCCCAAATTGCATAGGGACATAATTGACATCATCTTGAACTTTAGAAGACATCAAGTGGTTTTTGGTGCAGGACATCCGGATGATGTTTCCGCCAGACATGATCATACATCCTGAGGACAGGCGATTCCAGTTGATACTCTGCTTCGTGAGCGCCCTGAGGGATCCTGTGACGGTGTATGAACTCAACACAAACACGTATGGTTTGAAAATCCTGAAGTCCCTATATCGCCATCAGATCATTGCTTGAATTGGCAGAGGAGCGGGAACGGATCCGCTTTTCCCCGTGGGAGCTTCCGTGCTGTCACGTGACTTGTATGTTGATGACGTGTGCACCGGAGCCCAAAGTATTGAAGGAGAGCCCTCCTACTGCGGGATGAATTGATTGAAATATTGAAGACAGGTGGCTACGAGCTACGTAAGTGGTTGTCTAATGAGCCTACAAGTTCTAGAAGAGGATCCCGGAGGATCACCAACAGAACCCTCACCTGTTTGAGGATGTGGATGATCCCAACAGGGATAGCGGTGCTGGGCATGCAGTACCAGCCGCTAACCGATATTTTCACATTCCAAGTGGACTTGGAAATACCAAAGTCTGGACTAAGAGAACGGTGTTGTCCGTAATAGCCCGTATGTTTGATCCAAGCGGTTGGATCAGTCCAGTGATATTCTCTGCAAAGTGTCTTCTTCAGAGACTTTGGACTTTGGGCGTCCTCGTGGGACGAGCCGCTGTTTGGCTCTCCATTGGATGATTGGCTCGAGAGTTGTTTTTCATCGATTAAGGAAGTCAATCGGATTGCCTTGCCTCGTCGAATATTGCCCCCGGGAAATATCGAGCCAGCCTGCATGGCTTTTGTGACGCGTCGGAGCGAGGCTACGCCGCGTCAGTCTATATGCGGACAGTTGACGCCGATGGCCGGGTCAATGTCCCGCTTTTGTTAAGGGAAAGAGCAAGGTCGCCCCCATCAGGACTAGGCTGACTATTCCCAAGCTTGAGTTGAGTGGAGCTCACGCTTCTCTCTAAATTGTTGCATCACGTTGCATGTGAGCTGGCGGCCACGGTCGAGATACGGGACATCTTCGCCTGAGTCGGATAGCCAGGTCGCGCTTGCATGGTTGCGCGCGGCCCCACATACCTTGGAGGTTTTTGTGGGAAATCGGGTTTCCCAAATCCAGAATATCGGAATTGATATAACATGGAGACATGTGCCGGGAGAGCTTAACCCAGCGGACTGTGCTTCCCGAGGTTGTACGGCACCAGAATTGGTGTCACACCCGCTCTGGTGGGGTCCAGAGTGGCTGATGGGATCAAGAAACTTCTTGGCCTGTCTGTCAGACAGATGTTGCTTCTTCCCCGAGTTTGACTGGGCTCCGTGTACATGCTGTAGTCGCTGAGACGACGTCGGAGGCCGGATTGGCTACTTGCTCGGTAGTAGTAGTTTGGATAAGCTTCTGGGTGTTACCAGTTGGATTAAGCGTTTCATACATAATTGCTTAGAAACCCACAGGCAAAGCGGTTGGAGCCGATTGCAGGTGCAGAAGAGCGCCGGAAGCGCATTGTTGCATTGGGTCCGTGTCGTGCAGACCCGGACGGTTTGAGTCAGAGCTTCGTATTTTGCGCGACGGACGCGCTAAGTTGAAGGGCGCGGTCGCTCGTTTGAACCCGTACATCGACTCGGATATAGGCTTCTTCGGGTTGGAGAGCAGGCTCCGGAAGGCGGATCTTCCATATGAGACTCGCCATCCTCTGTTGTTGCCCAAGGGCGGACCCTTGGTGCAGCTTTTGGTGTCTGATCGACACATTCGTAACGCCCATGCTGGGTGCAATGCTTTGTTGGCTATTTTGCAACGCGATTTTTGGATATTGTCTGCCCGAAGAGCAATCCGTAGTGTTCTGTTTCGATGTATTGCATGTTATAGGTTGAAGGCATCCACGATGCAACCACAGATGGGTGATTTGCCCGCTGATCGAATCCGACCTTCGAGACCGTTTGACGGCGTTGGAACCGATTTTGCCGGTCCCTTTTCGATCAAGGCTTCTCCCTTTCGTAATGCCCGTATTGTGAAGGGCTATTTGTGTGTATTTGTTTGTTTGGCCACCAAGGCTGTCCATTTGGAGGTGGTATCGGCTCTGACTACGGAGGCCTTCGTCGCCGCGTTGGATCGCTTTGTTTCGCGTCGAGGTCTACCTTCCCTTATTAGGTCTGATAATGGCACAAACTATAAGGGAACTGTAAATTATCTTAAGGATGTTTCCGTGTTTATTGATAAAAATTGTACTAGTTTAAGTCAAATTGCTGCCCAAAGGGGAATAACCTGGAAGTTTAGTCCCCCAAGTTGCCCCCATTGGGGAGGGATTTTTGAAGCGGCTGTGAAATCCGCAAAGACCCACCTCCGCCGCATTATCGGAGACACGGCTCTAACTTTTGAAGAGCTGGCCACAGTGTTTTGTAAAGTTGAGGCGGTCCTCAACTCTCGTCCTCTCTGTCCGCTATCTCCAGATCCAAATGACTTGGAAGCTCTCACCCCTGGTCATTTTTTGGTGGGAGGGCCGTTGAATGCCCTGCCCGAATACCCGTGGAAGGAGGAACGCGTATATCGGTTGTCGCGTTTTCAAATGTTGCAGCAAATGAGCCAGGACTTTTGGCGTCGCTGGTCGCTTGAATATTTGCATTTGCTGCAGCAAAGAGTGAAGTGGACAGACAGGACTGAGCCTCCCAGGGAGGGTGATTTAGTATTGTTAAAAGAGGCAAATTTGCCCTCATTGCTTTGGCGACGAGCTCGCATATTACGTTTGATTCTTGGCGGAGATGGCACTCCGCGTGTGGCTGAGGTGTTGGTCGACGGTTCGATTTTAAGGAGAGGTGTGACCTCTCTCGCCCGCCTTCCCGTAGAGTAAGCTAGCGGTCTGCTTCTCAGACCGGGACGAGGGGATGTTTGTAATATATTGGGTAAAACTAAACGCAGGCGTTTCGCATTGCTGCCGCCAGAGGGCGTTCGGGGTTTTCACACTGCTAGCGTGGATGGCGTCGCGCGGACGGTCGCCATTGCATTGCCCTATGCGATATCGGTTTGATTTTTAATACGCGAGAGGTTCCGCGTTCTTTGATTGCTAATTAGCTTGAGTTGTGTTTGTGAATTTCCTGTTTGTTAAATAACTATTGAACTTTGTGTTTGTGTACCCGTCATGGTGACTTTTTCTTGTGAGAGGTGAAACGCGGCTGGCTGTTCACATCTGGCTGTTCCCGAGTGAAACTACGGGAAGAAATCTATTTAGTTGTTATGGGGAATTGAGATCTCAAGGGTTAGGTAGGGTAATTAGGAATTCCCCCTTCCCGAAGACACTCAAGTTTGGATCCGAAGAGAAAGAAGATTTAGTTTGGTAAGTGTTCAATTCTAATTAATTTATAGGTTAGGTTATCATATAGGGCCCTGTAGCTCCCTTCATAAGCTACGGTGGTAGCAGACTGCGTATAGCTTAAGTTAGATTCTAGTCGGACAAGCGTGGTGTCGCGTGGAGATTTTTTTCCCGGTACTTAATTTTACCGGTAGATTTTTTCCCGGTAAAGTTCCGGTACAGAATTCTTCCCGCCGCTTCGTTTGTC
This sequence comes from Ephestia elutella, assembly GCA_018467065.1. Lineage (NCBI taxonomy): Eukaryota > Metazoa > Arthropoda > Insecta > Lepidoptera > Pyralidae > Ephestia > Ephestia elutella. Next base: position 17,078,469 of record CM031580.1, on the reverse strand, counting down.
CGGATTCGCTCTGCGCACATTTTCTGGCAGCAGAGCGTAGTTGCTCTGCACAAAATGTCATAGAGGATCCTCATAGACTACAGAGCCGGGGTCGGTTTTTTCTCGACTTTTTTTCCCCCCATACTAATTTTCGGTTTTTTCATACAAATTTTGATGGGGATTTCTTAGGAAGGCGACGTCCCAGAAGTCTCGTCGCCATGAACGATATCGTTCGGGCTGGCCTTGGGACCCCGGACCGGGTGGTAGCTTTTTTTTTTTTTTTGGACATTTTTCCCCCCTACTCAGAGCTGCCGAAGCGAAGGGGTTTGTTTGTTCCACGGAATTCGGAAATCGCAATAAGTGATGATGGGGATGTTTAGAGGGGGGCGAGGAGGCACCGGAAAAAATGCGAAAGTGGAAATTGGAGCTGTTCTGGACCGAGTACCCCTACTGCCCGCGGAAACGGTAAGAGATAGGGGGGGGGTGCTCGACCAAATGTCATAGAGGACCCTGGGAGACTACCAGAGCCGGGGTCGGTTTTTTTTTTCCTCCCCTTTTTTTTCCCCCCCATACTAATTTTCGGTTTTTCATACAAACTTTGATGGGGATTTCGGGGGGGAAGGCGACGTCCCAGAGTCTCGTCGCCATAGACGATATCGTTCGGGCTGGCCTTGGGACCCCGGACCGGGTGGTGGTTTTTTTTTTGGACATTTTTTTTTTTCACCCCCTACATCAGAGCTGCCCAAGAGACGGGGTGGGGTTTGTTTGTTCCACGGAATTCGGAAATCGCAAAAAGTGATGATGGGGATGTTTAGAGGGGGCGGAGGCACCGGAAAAAATACGAAAGTGGACAGGAGAGTAGACCATCAGCGACATGGGGTACTGCCCGCGGAAACGGTAAGAGATAGGGGGGGGGTGCTCGACCAAATGTCATAGAGGACCCTGGGAGACTACCAGAGCCGGGGTCGGTTTTTTTTTCTCGACTTTTTTCCCCCCCCATACTAATTTTGGGTTTTTCATACAAACTTTGATGGGGATTTCGGGGGGGGAAGGCGACGTCCCAGAATCTCGTCGCCATAGACGATATCGTTCGGGCTGGCCTTGGGACCCCGGACCGGGTGGTGGTTTTTTTTTTTTGGACATTTTTTTTTCCCCCCCCTACATCAGAGCAGCCGAAGGGAAGGGGTTTGTTTGTTCTACGAAAGTCGGAATTCGGAAAAAGTAATGATGGTGATATGTAGAGGGGGGGCGGAGGCACCGGGAAAAATGCGAAAGTGGAAATTGGAGCTGTTCTGAACATCAGCGACATGGGGTACCCCTGCTGCCGCGGAAACGGTAAGAGATAGAGGGGGTGCTCGACCAAATGTCACAGAGGACCCTGGGAGACTACCAGAGCCGGGGTCGGTTTTTTCCTCGACTTTTTTCCCCCCCATACTAATTTTCGGTTTTTCATACAAACTTTGATGGGGATTTCGGGGGGGAAGGTGGGGGGTTGAGGGGGGAAGTTGGGAAAAAGTGGGGGGTGAGGGGGGAAGTTGAAAAAAGGTGGGGGGGTGAGGGGGGAAGTTGAGAAAAGGTGGGGGGGTGAGGGGGGAAGTTGGGAAAATTAAGGGAGAAGGTGTGGGGAGTGGGGGGAAGGGGGGGGTGAGGGGGGAAGTTGGGAAAAAGTGGGGGGAAGGGGGGTGAGGGGGGAAGTTGGGGAAAGTGGGGGGGGTGAGGGGGGAAGTTGAAAAAGTTGGGGGGTGAGGGGAAGGTGGGGGGTGAGGGAAGTTAGAAAATGGTGGGGGGAAGGTGGGGGGGTGAAGGGGGAAAGTTGGGAACAGGGTGGGGGGAGGGGGGAAGTTAGGAAAAAAGGTGGGGGGGTGAGGGGGAAGTTGGAAAATGGGGGTGGGGGGTGAGGGGGAAGTTGGGAAAAGGTGGGGGGGGGTGAGGGGGGAAGGTGGGGGGTGAGGGGGAAGTTGGGAAAAAGTGGGGGGAAGGTGGGGGGGTGAGGGGGAAGTTGGGGAAAGGTAGGGGGAAGGTGGGGGGTGAGGGGGAAGTTGGAAAATGTTGGGGGTGGGGGGAAGAAGGTGGGGGTGAGGGGGAAGTTAGAAAATGGTGGGGGGAAGGTGGGGGGGTGAAGGGGGAAAGTTGGGAACAGGTGGGGGTGAGGGGGTTGAAAAAAGGTGGGGGTGAGGGGGGAAGTTGAGGAAAAAGGTGGGGGGGTGAGGGGGGAAGTTAGAAAATGGTGGGGGAAGGTGGGGGTGAGGGGGAAAGTTGAAAAGGTGGGGGGAAGGAGGGGGTGAGGGGGAAGTTGAAAATGGGTGGGAAGGTGGGGGGTGAGGGGGAAGTTGGAAAATGGTGTGGGGAAGGTGGGGGGTGAGGGGGGAAGTTGGAAAATGGTGTGGGGAAGGTGGGGGGTGAGGGGGGAAGTTGGAAAATGGTGTGGGGAAGGTGGGGGGTGAGGGGGGAAGTTGGAAAATGGTGGGGAGAAGGTGGGGGGGTGAGGGGGAAGTTGGTAAAAAGTGGGGGAAGGTGGGGGGTGAGGGGAAGTTGGAAATGCAGGGGGAAGGTGGGGGGGTGAGGGGGAAGTTGGAAAATGGTGGGGGAAGGTGGGGGTGAGGGGGAAGTTGGAAAAAGGTAGGGGGAAGGTGGGGGGTGAGGGAAGTTGGAAAAAGGTGGGGGTGAGGGGGAAGTTGAAAAAGGTGGGGGTGAGGGGAAGTTGGAAAATGGGTGGGGAAGGTGGGGTGAGGGGGAAGTTGAAAAGGTGGGGGGGTGAGGGGGAAGTTGGGGGATGTTGGGAAAAAGTGGGGAGAAGGTGGGGGGTGAGGGGGGAAGGTGGGAGATGAGGGGGGAAGTTGAGGAAACGTAAGGGGTGAGGGGAAGTTGAAGAAAAGTGAGGGAAAGTAATCCCAACCGACAACATTTCTTTGTAGATGACTTTTTCATTATTTCCCAAACTTTTTCATGCAATCGGAATTGCGCCGTAAAAGCGAGCCTGCACTGCTCGCGAGGTGCTTGCACCTCGCGCAATAAAAAAAAACTAGTTAATACTATATAAAGCTACAATACCACTGACTCACTGACTGACATAATTAGTTTGTTCTACGGAACTCGGAACTGGAAAAAAGTGATGATGGGGAAGTGTGGAGGGGGGAGGAGGCACGGGGAAAAATACGAAAGTGGAACTTGGAGCAGTTCCCGACTGACTAAGGGTACCCCTACTGCCCGCGGAAACTATAATAGATAGGTGGGGGGTGCTCGACCAAATGTCATAGAGAACCCTGGGCGACTACCACAGCCGGTGTTAGTTTATGGTTTTTTTGACTTTTTTTTTTTTTCATACAAACTTGACTGGGGATTTTTAGGGGGAAAACGGACTCGTACGGGGTCACCGTCATAGACAATATTGTAGGGGGTGACCGTAAGACCCCCGACTGACAGGTGTTTTTTTTTTTTTTAATTTTTTTTTTCGAAAATTTTTGTATGGGCCAGCCAAGTCACCAGCCGGGGAGCCGAGGCCGAAGGCCGAGGCTCCGCGGCAAGCGAGGCCGGAGGCCGAGCTGCGTTTAAATCGAGGGCTGGGGGGCAGGAGCGAGGCCGAAGGCCGAGCTCCCCAGCCGCGCAAGCGAGGCCGAAGGCCGATGCTTGCGCCCGCGAGGCCGCAGGCCGAGGCTGCGTCCAGGCGAGGCCGAAGGCCGAGCTCCGTCTCGTGCGAAAAGAATTGCGGTCCGCAGTCCGAGTTTGTGGACGAGTTTGTGCGAATTTCATCCCGAATTTGTGCGAGTTTGTGCGAATTTCCCCCAGTCACCAGCCGGGGAGCCGAGGCCGAAGGCCGAGGCTCCGCGGCAAGCGAGGCCGGAGGCCGAGCTGCGTTTAAATCGAGGGCTGGGGGGGCAGGAGCGAGGCCGAAGGCCGAGCTCCCCAGCCGCGCAAGCGAGGCCGAAGGCCGACCGCAGGCCGAGCTGCGTCCAGGCGAGGCCGAAGGCCGAGCTCCGTCTCGTGCGGTCCCAGTTGTGGTCCGAGTTTGTCCGAGTTTGTGCGAGTTTGTGCGAATTTGTGCGAGTTTGTGCGAGTTTGTACGAATTTGTGCAAGTTTGTGCGAGTTTGTCAGAGTGTTTTAAAATCGTCGGTTGGGTCGGGGGAGCGAGGCCGAAGGCCGAGCTCCCCCCAACCGTGTCACCAACCGGGAGCCGAGGCCGAAGGCCGAGGCTCCGCGGCAAGCGAGGCCGGAGGCCGAGCTGCGTTTAAATCGAGGGCTGGGGGTGGCAGGAGCGAGGCCGAAGGCCGAGCTCCCCAGCCGCGCAAGCGAGGCCGGAGGCCGAAGCTTGCGCACCGCGAGGCCGCAGGCCGAGCTGCGTCCAGGCGAGGCCGAAGGCCGAGCTCCGTCTCGTGCGAAAAGAACTGGGCGAGGCCGAAGGCCGAGCCATTCATGGATGACGTGATGATGACAACTCATACCTCAAGTCACCAGCCGGGGAGCCGAGGCCGAAGGCTGAGGCTCCGCGGCAAGCGAGGCCGCAGGCCGAGCTGCGTATATGAATCCGAGAGGCGAGGCGAGGCCGGAGGCCGAGCCCCTCCTCCAGCCGGGGCAAGCGAGGCCGAAGGCCGAGCTTGCGCCGCCAGCGAGGCCGTAGGCCGAGCTGCGTTTTAACAGCAGAGAGCAAAAGCCAGAGCAGCCTTTCGGCTCTTCACCTAATCCCAACCGACAACATTTCTTCGTAGATGACTTTTTCATAATTTCCCTAAAGATTTCAACCTTTCGGAACTGCTTTTTTATAATTGCCCTGCACAGCACGCGAGGTGCTTGCACCTCGCGCAGCACGCGACATCTAGTATATATATATAGCTGCATTACCACTCACTCACTGACTCACTCATTGACATAATTAGTTTGTTCTACGGAACTCGGAACTGGGAAAAAGTAATGATGAGGAAGTGTGGAGGGGGGTGAGGAGGCACCGGGAAAAATACGAAAGTGGAACTTGGAGCAGTTCCGGACTGATAGGGGGTACTGCCCGCGGAAACCATAATAGATAGGTGGGGGGTGCTCGACCAAATGTCATAGAGGACCCTGGTCAACGATCACAGCCGGCGGTAGTCTATGGTTTTTTTGACTTTTTTTTTTTTCTCCATACTAAATTTTGTTTTTTCATACAAACTTCATTGGGGATTTTGGGGGGGAAAACGGACTCGTAGACTTTTACCGTCATAGACAATTTTTTATGTTGAGACCGTGGGACCCCCAAACTGACAGGTTTTTTTTTTTTTTCGAAATTTTTTTTCGAAGAGTTTTGTATGGGCCAGCCAAGTCACCAGCCGGGGAGCCGAGGCCGAAGGCCGAGCTCCCCCCCCCCCAGCCGCGCAAGTGAGGCCGGAGGCCGAAGCTTGCGCCCGCGAGGCCGCAGGCCGAGCTGCGTCCAGGCGAGGCCGAAGGCCGAGCTCCGTCTTATGCGAAAAGAATTGGGCGAGGCCGAAGGCCGAGCCATTCATGGATGACCTGATGACGACAACTCATTCCTCAAGTCACCAGTCGCAGAGCCGAGGCCGAAGGCCGAGGCTTCCGCGGCAAGCGAGGCCGCAGGCCGAGCTGCGTTTATGAATCCGAGAAGCGAGGCGAGGCCGGAGGCCGAGCCCCTCCTCCAGCCGGGGCAAGCGAGGCCGAAGGCCGAGCTTGCGCCGCCAGCGAGGCCGTAGGCCGAGCTGCGTTTTAACAACAGAGAGCAAAAGCCAGAGCAGCCTTTCGGCTCTTCACCTAATCCCAACCGACAACATTTCTTTGTAGATGACTTTTTCATAATTTCCCAACAAATTTCGAACAATTCGCAACTGCCCTTAAATAATTGCCCTGCACAGCACGCGAGGTGCTTGCACCTCGCGCAGCCACCAAAAACTAGTTACGTGTTTATTTTCACATCATTGTCCATCAAAGGGTACCCACACACGGATACACAAAGGGTATTGTGTACCCTGTGATGTTAAATTTTAATATATATATATATATATATATATATTTATAACTCAAAGGTGACCGACCGACTGACTGTCTACCTGACTGACAGTGATCTATGCACAGCCCAAACCACTGGACGGACCGGGCTGAAATTTGGCATGCAGGTAGATGCTATGACGTAGGTATCCGCTAAGAAAGGATTAACGCGAGCGAAGCCGCGGGCGCCAGCTAGTATTACTATAAATCTAATAGTTTACGAGTATTTAAGCAGAATTTTATGTTCTTCACTCTTTCACCACTGTTCTTCACCAGCGTGGAAGAAGTTTATTGTTACAAATAATAAGGATAAAGTTAACTGAAGTATTTTAACGTAAGGAGTTCATATCTAGTGATTGGATTCGATCCGAAACCAATAATCTTAGTCTATAAAGCACGAGGTCATCTTAAACTAGAACAAAGACGATCGAACATACTTATTATTGGCTATTGTATCAAGCTCGTTTTATTATTCTTCAACTCACCATTCTTAGATTTATCTAAGGAACCCATGAATGAGATAAAAGCCCTATCTTTAAACCACTATATCTTCTGTTTGTGTACGACAAATACCTAATATATGGTGTTTTATTAAACACCAGCAACCTCTCTAGTGGTGAAAGTACTCATGAATATGAACAACTTTTTATATGGGACCGACTCCGAAATCTCAAAAACAAAAACAGCATTTACATTACCTACTCGCCGAAAATGTATGGAACAGCTGATTTTTTTTTTATTTCAAATCAGAGAGAGTAAGAAATCTAATTTTGTCAAATTACTTCAAAAACAAAAAAGAGGAGGTTCTCAAGTCGGCTGTATTTTTTTTTTATTAAAAAGAACAGTAAAACTTGCTAGTAGAAAGTAGGATTTGGATATAAATAGCACTTGATCGGTTAAATAAAGGGTAAAGGCGCGGCCTTTCCGAGAAATTTCAATCTTTTTTCCAAAACACGACATAGTCATCAAACCATCAATCCCATAGAATTCCATAACATCCACAGCTGACAGCAGCTCATTCTCCGTCGCAGTGTTCCCATAACTCTGCCTGTGCGCAGGCTACATTGAGTCGTCCCCAGCACAGGCCGAGACGTTCCAATAAGGATGCCTAATTTATTATTTCATTGTAGACTCCGCAGCGCGGGCGCCATTCATGCGGTCAGAATTGCCAGCTACGAACCAAATAGAGTTTTGACAGTAAATTAAAAATTGTTTTTTTTTTGCTACCGTTGACATTGTTGACAGCTGCGATTCCTTATTATACGTATTTTTTTTGAACGATCCTCGGTTATCAATTTATTTTTTTAATTATTTTCCATGCTCGCATTGCTCTTTCACACGCAGGATTTAAATTTATAAGTATTCTGAAAGAATTTTGCTTTCAGTTATTCCTGATTATAATTAGATATTATCTCACAATGATATATTAGATATTTTGTTCCGTTTTCAACGTAAACTTCGTTTACTTTTCAATTCGAATTTCGCGCGCGTTATCGACGCACTTGTCAATCATCATGATTCGTCGTGCTGCAGGCGATTTAGCCAATGGAGCGCCCGGATTACCGCCGGCGCATGTACTATCCTACCGGCGTCTTGGAATACAGCGCCATAGGCTGGTGGCAGAACCAGTAAACTATTCTGAGTCTGGACGTTGAATCGAAGGCGCGCGCGCACCAAACATTACATCCTTTTTACTCAATTATCCTAATCAAACTTCAAGTGCTCAACAGTGTTTTTGGAACTTTATAATCGTGTGTGGCTGGCCGGCCAGGTGTCTAAAGGAAGAACTATTCGTGAGGAATCGTGCTAGAAGCCTGCCTACGTGGTAAGTGGTTTGTGCATTGTTTCTATTGTCTAAATCGTCTGTAACGCATATTAACGGCGAATGCTCCCAGCATTCGATCCAATGTGGTGATTGACAGTGTACAAGTGCTACTTATCGAGTCAATTTAGCCACATTTTTTGGTGCCGAAACCCGGGAACTTTGGATACCTACCTTCAGTCTGCCGCCAAATACCAATTCGATTTAGTAATTGCTACTTCATTTACCGTATTCCACGCTTATTATACTTACTAGTACAGCTAAAACGAATAAACATAACATTTTGTTTCAATTACTAATCGGAAAACAAGTCTTTGTTCCATTTTGTTTTGTTGAGTACCTTACCTACCGTTTATCGATTTAAGATGGCTTCCATCAGTTTCTAGAATATTTGTTGAAAATAAATTCTTTTGTCGTTTTATACTTATTAGCATAAAATTATCTACCGTTTTACCGTTCGCAATAAACAATATTGCAAATCCACCTTCTCATAATTTTATGTTGATAGTTCGTTATAACTCGACTACTTTTTTCCAACCGTTCAACGTTTCCTCTTGATATTTATTTATCGAAAATTTATTTCGTTTCAAATTACGAAATATTTTTTATCGTGACGTTGTATCGTTTATCGTATCATATTTTCAACGAATTTTGGTGCGTTCACATTTTCATTATTACCGTTTTAGGTTAAAAATCATAGTTTTTGTTTTTACAAAAAAAACTGATTTTTATTTTTTATTTACCGTACATTAACGAATATCGCAAACCGTTTTTAGTGTTCCTAACGCTCATTTAATTCATCCTTATCAATTTAATTTATTTCAATTTAAAACTCAGGTGACCGAGGTGACAATATTACCTGTTGTCGTGTAATACCGCCCCAGTGATTCTCGTCGATTCTTGTGAACGCGGTCTCGCTGAAGACGTTCGCAACTAAACTTTTTTATCGAATCCGAATATTTGTTGCTATCAGGTTTTATTGTTTTGATATTAATTATGTCTTTACTATCAAGGCGTAAATCTAAACCTACTATTAAAAAGGGTATCGAAAATACGTACACTATTAATAATTTGCCCAGTTTGCGACGTAAACGAACTATAGCATATAATCGCTTAACGAAGGCTTTGGAAGTAGGTACCTTAGCCAATACCGATGAATCACAAGTAGGGTTATTTCTTTCATATTGTCATGAAATAAAAACGATTGCTGATAGTTTTCATGACTCCCATTTTATTATTTTGGACCTTCTTAAGGATGATGCCGATGAGGAGGACGATGAACTTCAGGATCGATTTGACGAATTGTATTTTCAAGTGTTGGCAATTCAACGAAAATTTGAACAACGTTCATCTCAACAAGCTGACACTTCGAAACATAATTCATTGACCGGTTCGCACAGTGGAAATATGCGGTTACCAAAAATTTCGTTGCCAACTTTTTCCGGTGCTATCAAGGAATGGCCTGAGTTCATTGCAACTTATAACGCGTTGATACATGATTCTACCTCCTTATGTAATATTGAGAAATTTCACTATCTCGTGTCAGTTTTAAGTGGTGATGCTTTATCGTTCATTAGAACTTTTCCTGTTGCAAGTGAACATTATTTAAGTGCGTACGAGGCTCTCAAGTCCCGTTATGAAGATAAACGCGAATTAGCGTTTACGTGCTGGCGTGATATCTTGGACGTTAGTTTAAAGACTTCGAACGCTCAAGATTTTCGACGCGCCTTAGACACGATCGATGAGAACTTAACAATTTTAAAAACTTTAAAATTACCTACCGATAAATGGGATTTTGTTCTTTGTTATAATGTTCTGGCCAAACTCGATACCAAATTAAGACGCGAGTTTGAGGAAAAACATACCGATATTGAGCTTCCACAGTATAACCATTTAAGGGCATTCTTACACTCTAAAGGTGAAGCATTAATTCGCGACACGCACTTTTCGAATGTTACCAATAAAACCGCTAACGTTTCAAAGGACACACCGGGAACTTCACAGAAGTTCAAGCGACATAACGTCACGCATTCGCTTGTCGCTCCCACCGTCACTACTCATAAAAATGTTGGTGATAAACAACAAGCGAAACCTGCTCACAATTCGAGCACTCCGATTCGTAAATGTGCCTACTGTCGCAATGAACATCACATCTCGGCCTGTAATGATTTTTTGGCAAAATCAATAGATGAGCGCATGGCTGTGGCCACTGAAAAGAAATGGTGCTACAATTGTCTTAACGCATCCCATTCAGTGCGAGAGTGCACATCAATGTTTTCATGTCGACAATGTAGACGTAAACACCACACTTTGCTACATAAGGAGTCGGCGGCAAGCTCGGCGACCTTAGTGGCTAAGGATTCGTTGACTCAGTCTGATCCAACCGTAACCACAACCGTGTTACTGGCAACAGCTCTAGTCCAGATTCGTGATGCTTCTGGTGAATTTCATACATTTCGCGCGTTATTTGACACCGGCAGTCAAAACAATTTTCTCACGGCTCACGCCGCTCAACGATTAAATCTAAAACCTATAACTGGTAATATCAACGTTTATGGGTTAGGGGGCAGCCCTGCCTCAGTCAGTGGCTTTGTTACATGCGACATTGGCACCAACTGTAACGTAAAGTTTCGTCTGGGAATGCTCGTCATACCGAGCATTTGCGGAGATCAACCGATAGCAAGGCTAAATACGAAAGGATGGGAGGAGGTCAAAACACTACCGCTAGCTGATCCTGGTTTTGACATCCCCGGTCCGATCGACGTCTTGTTAGGTGCCGACGTCTTTGCTGAGTCACTTCTCGAACAACGTCTGAAGGGTAACGCCTCTCAACCGCGAGCTTTCAACTCAGTCTTCGGCTGGCTTCTTCTTGGGAAGTCCAGACTCGCATCGCCCAGTCTACTAGGAGTAGCCCCTTCTACCGTAGACGATAGTTTAAACAAAATTGTTCAACGTTTCTGGGAAATCGATAACGTTCCACAATCTTTCCGATTGACCCCAGAAGAGCAACGCTGTGAAAATAGTTTTCTCAGTAATCACTACCGTGACGAGACAGGTAGATATGTAGTTTGTCTCCCCTTCAAGGACGACGAGGAGCCAGTCTTTGAAGGTTCTCGAGAGATAGCCTTACGACGCTTTCATGCCATTGAAAGGCGTCTGTATCGCGATCACAATTTAAACCAACAATACGTGGAGTTCATGACTGACTATATCGACAGTGGTCACATGACTCTAGTACCTGCCAAGCAAATGGGTCAAGGCAAGTATTATATACCGCACCATTGTGTGCTACGTCCCGACAGCGCTACAACGAAGCTTCGCGTTGTATTCGACGCCTCGGCTAAAGATGCAACTTCCAAATCGCTAAACGACTCGCTGCTGACGGGACCGAAGCTACAATCAAATATCGTAGAGATCCTTCTTCATTTCCGTGAGCACGCAATTGTCTTCATGGCAGACGTGCGCCAAATGTACCGTCAAATCAACCTAGCTCCTCAACATCGTGATTATCAACGTATTCTCTGGCGAGCTCACCCAGATGAGCCTCTTCAAGAGTACGTATTAAATACCGTAACGTACGGAGTGTCTTCCGCTCCATTCCTGGCGTGCCGCTCTATTCAGCAACTGGCCAACGATGAGGGTCACAAGTACCCAAAGGCCAAAACCGTTTTAACTTCCGACATATACGTTGATGACGTCATATCCGGAAGCTCATCGCTGAAGGACGCCAGAGAAATCAAAACTCAACTCATCGCTCTTTTCGGTCTTGGCTCGTTTGAGCTCCGAAAATGGGTGAGTAACCGACCCGAGCTACTTAGCGATCTTCCCGCGGAGGCGTGTCTTTCAGAAGCAATCACTTTTACCGAAACTGAAGACACAACTATCAAGGTTCTGGGCCTTAAGTGGGAGCCTGCTTCGGATTCGTTCGTCTTTACCGTTAATCCATCTAATCAACCGTGCACCAAGCGAACGATTTTGAGTGAGGTTGCCAGAATTTTCGATCCTCTGGGTTTTCTATCTCCTTTGACAATTCATGCCAAATGTCTTATTCAAAAGCTTTGGATTCTAGGTCTTTCATGGGATGATAAGCCCCCACCGGAAATTATCTCTCAATGGGAAAAGTTCTCTGAACAGCTTCCTCAAGTTAGGAATCTTAAAATTCCACGTAAATACGCTACCGATAGCGCTCAATCATATCAACTGCATGGATTTTGTGACAGCTCCGAAGCAGCATATGGCGCCGTTATATACCTGCGTGTTATCGAGTCTGACGGCTCCGTTCGCGTCTTTCTCGTATGTGCAAAGGCTCGTGTAGCTCCTTTAAAACGTCAATCGTTACCTCGCTTAGAGCTGTGTGGTGCAGTTTTGCTTACAGACCTTATCAAATTTGTCAAGGACACGCTGCGGATTCCTGTCCATGACACTTATCTGTGGTGTGATTCCACCGTTACCTTATCCTGGTTGCGAGCTCCTTCTTCTCGCTGGGTGACATTCGTTGCAAACCGCGTAAGTCACATTCAAGATATCGTACCAACCGAGTGCTGGAGGCACGTACCATCTGTCACAAATCCTGCAGATGTTTGTTCGCGTGGGCAATTGCCTCACGATTTGCTAAACAATGCCCTATGGTGGGCGGGCCCAGAATGGTTGTCTCAACCACAGTCTGAGTGGCCAATCGATACATCGAAAAATCGTTCAAACGATGACAATGCGGTGCTCTCTGAGCAGCGTCGCACCACGGTTCTCGTTTCGGATCAAATCGAAAGCGTTAATCACACGTCTATAATTGATCGGCTATTCGAAAAATATTCTTCTTTAGATAAAATCTGTCGCATTATCGCTTACGTTCGCAGGTTTTGTAATAACATGCGTAACACTGTTCCGCGATCAGATAATCTTTTCGTAACGGACGCTGAGCGTCATCGTGCGTTACTAATTATCGTGAAACATTTCCAACAACGTTGTTTTTCGGATGTCATATCCAAATTACAATCAAAGATACAGTTACCTCGTAGTTTTCGTAAACTAAACCCGTTTTTGGACGAGCAGGGTATACTCAGAGTAGGCGGGCGCCTAGCGCACTCCGATCTTGACTTCGAACAGAAGTATCCCGCATTATTGCCCAAAAAGAGTGTTCTTACATCCGCTGTAATCGAATCTATTCATCGAAACAATTTTCATCCCGGTCTGAACACAACCAACTATCTGATTTTACAACAGTTTTGGATACTTGCGGCAAAGCATGCTGTACGTCATCATCTTTCAAGATGCATAAGATGCTACCGTCTTAAACCGAAACCTTTGCAACCCTTTATGAGCGACCTTCCGGCCTTTCGTGTCAATCAGGCAAAACCCTTCTCTGTCGTAGGTGTCGATCTAGGAGGGCCTTTTCGAATTAAGCTCGGGCTTCATCGTGGTGCTAAAATCGATAAAGCGTACTTGTGTTTATTCGTATGCTTGAGCACAAAAGCAGTGCACCTTGAGGTGGTTTCTACTTTATCGACTGACGGCTTCATCGCGGCATTGCGTCGCTTCGTTTCTCGTCGCGGCCGCTGCAATGTTATTCACTCTGACTGCGGTACGAATTTCGTTGGTGCAAGTTCACAACTAGCGTCATGTATCGAACAAGCCTCTCATGCGGAAAAAATAGATTTTAAACGTAACGTACCTTCTGCTCCCCACTTTGGAGGGGTGTGGGAAATCCAAATCAAAGCCGCAAAGAGTCATTTGTACCGTATTGTTGGCGATCAGGTCTTAACGTTTGAAGAGCTTACCACACTCTTCGCTCAGATCGAATCAATTTTAAATTCGCGGCCTTTGTGTCCATTGAGCTCGGATCCTAACGATTTGAACGTTCTTACGCCCGGTCATTTTTTAACGCTAGAACCTCTTACAGCAGTTCCTGATTTCGACTACAAGGACGTAAAAATCAATCGACTGAATCGATGGCAACTTATCCAATCTTTTCAACAACAATTTTGGAAACGCTGGAAAAATGAATATTTACATGGGTTAACTCAGCGAGCAAAATGGACCACGGACTCAACACCGTTAACTGTAAACTCAATCGTACTTATAAAAGAGGACAATCGGCCTCCTCTTCAATGGGCATTAGGACGAGTTGTTTCTTTGCATCCTGGCCCTGATGGGGTAGTTAGAGTCGCAACCATTAGAACAGCCAGAGATCACTCGCTTAAGAGACCTTTGGTCAAACTATGTCCTCTACCATCCGTATAATCGTTATAACTTAGCATTTCTTAGCTTTTAAGTTTAGGATAGTAACTTAAACATATTTATCGTTAATTACCGTTTCTTATTCTTACTCTGGGAAAATCCCATTGGTATTTTGGTGGGCGGAATGTTCCGTTTTCAACGTAAACTTCGTTTACTTTTCAATTCGAATTTCGCGCGCGTTATCGACGCACTTGTCAATCATCATGATTCGTCGTGCTGCAGGCGATTTAGCCAATGGAGCGCCCGGATTACCGCCGGCGCATGTACTATCCTACCGGCGTCTTGGAATACAGCGCCATAGGCTGGTGGCAGAACCAGTAAACTATTCTGAGTCTGGACGTTGAATCGAAGGCGCGCGCGCACCAAACATTACATCCTTTTTACTCAATTATCCTAATCAAACTTCAAGTGCTCAACAGTGTTTTTGGAACTTTATAATCGTGTGTGGCTGGCCGGCCAGGTGTCTAAAGGAAGAACTATTCGTGAGGAATCGTGCTAGAAGCCTGCCTACGTGGTAAGTGGTTTGTGCATTGTTTCTATTGTCTAAATCGTCTGTAACGCATATTAACGGCGAATGCTCCCAGCATTCGATCCAATGTGGTGATTGACAGTGTACAAGTGCTACTTATCGAGTCAATTTAGCCACATATTTTTTTCACCATATCTAATTTCTATATGAGAATACTTTAGATATTATCTCCATGTCTGCAGAGAGTATTTCAATATTTTGGATAGGTAATGCTCGATAGCCTTCCAATACAATGGAAAAACTTGTGGTTAACGAAAAAGGTAGGAAAGAAGTTATGTTGTTTCAATGCAGTGAAAAACTTATCATCATACATTTTTTGACCAATATAGTTTCCATTCGAAGTTTCCAATGCATTGGAATAACTTATCATCATAAAATACTATCGATGTCGTGATATACCTATATACATATATATTATCACGCCTTTTTCCCGTGCGGGTAGGCAGAGACTAGCGAATTCCACTTGCTACGATCCTTACAGATCTCTCTTGCTTCCTCTACACTGTCTACACTCATCACTCTCTTCATACATGCTCTCCGGTTATAGGTGCTTGTCGTGATGTATTTACTCGTATAACAAAAGGAAATCATTTTTAACTCCATTTGCTTCCAAGCTCTTTGAACCTAGTATACAAGTTAACATTCGTTAATATAGGATGCGCACGAGTCTCGGAAATGTGCCTCTTTAAAGTTTTTGATGGTGCGTGCTGGCGATAAATTCTAGATTTGTGTTACAGTGTGAGAAACTGTGTGTTACGACTATATTCAGGTTTCACGCGGACGATTTGTGGGCGGCGTTGAATATAACTTGCTTCTAATCAAGAAAGCATACATAGGAAACTTATCTCTATTTTCTACAGTAGTCGGTGATTTTAAATCAACCGAACTTCTACTACTAAAAGTACTGGCTACTAAGAGAAATTTCTAAGCACAAATTATATATACCAATTGCTTCGATGTATGTATAGCCTGACCAGGAATATAAAAACCCTAGCCATGTTGCGGAAAAGCAATAGAACTAATTTCTTATACTGGCAACTAATTTAAAAACCCATCTGTCATTTCTCCTGTCAAAGTTTGACTTTCAATCAAGGGCGTTTTCCATTCTCGAGAATATTTTCGAGAAATTTTAAGAAAGTTTCCGCTTGTTCTTTGTAAATTTCGAGAACGGCACATCACTATTGGTGGCGGATAATTTTTTTAGAAATACTTACTTGTAAGAAACTATTACTACTATTGTAAATCGTGTTATTTTAACAACTCTAATCTTAATTTGATATGTACTGTTATGGAAGCTGTCTCCACAGTACACTATATACAATAGTAATCTATGCTCCACAGCATGTACACAAAATAGCAGTCGGGGGGGGGCACGTGCCCCCGTGCTGCCACCCTTTTACCCGCTACTGTTTGTCCTCGACGCTCTCGGCCGCCACGCTCTCGTTTTAATTTTTCCTAAAAAAAATTGAATGAGTACTGTTGAGAGCATGATGTACTGCATAGTAATGTAGGTATGTTTGCTTACGTTTGTTTATGAAAAAATTTAATGAAAATATATAATTTTAAACTGTCCTTAGGCATACAAACAAATATTAATTAAAATAAAAATCAGTAATTTATGTTTGTATAGACATTAATTTATTTTTCGTGTTTATTACGGTAAAGTCCGGTGCTAAAAAAACTGGTGTTTTAAAACTTTCTTGAGTTATTGTTTTTTTTGTCTTTGAATTTGAGTATGGTTGTAATTTCATTTTTTCTATAAGTGGAAACTTGTTAATAGTTATATAGATTTTTTAAGTTTTTACTTAGTTAGTTATGATAAACTGTTAGTTTCCCAAATAAAATAAAAACTAATAAAAGATTATCTATAAAATTTAAAATCATCTGTCGGTAACCTTTCTATATTTTTTGCCAATAATTTCATATTCAGTTTTGTTTTATAAATTTATGTTAAGTTCTTTTATTTACTTGGTATATGTTTAAAAATAAAATGATCATGAATGGTGGTATTAGTGGTAGTGTAAAAAACTACAATAAATACGTCGCTGGTTTGTATGAAAATAAAAAAACCAAACAAAACATTTTTGTTCTCATCGGTATTTTCTCAAAAAAAAGTTGATTTTAAAATCGTGGGCGTCGTGGCCGAGAGCGTCAAGGATAAACAAGTTTTGAAATTTGTGAGCGTCGCGGCCGAGAGCGAGGCGGATTAAGGGCGTAACGGCCGGACCCGAAAAAATATGGTGGCGAGAGAAAAAAATGGAAACAAGTTTTATGAACATAATATTTATTATTATTTAAAAATACTAACAACAATACTAACATAATACATCAAAATAAATGAAATAAATACAACCTCGTTACGAACTTTTGAGGTACAGTCAAAAGCACATCAAGTTAAGGAACGTCAAGTTAAGGTTATGAGGTGGTAATAGTGGCCAATTTACAATATCCTCTCCCATTCCAGAATGGAGGAGTGTAAATTAAAAATTTAACTGAATCCGGACTTAACGTGTCTATGAAAGTAATAACAAGTAAATTTATTTAGAAATGGAAATAGAAATATTTATTTAATAGAAGTTTTTGTTGCCCTATGTTTGTTACTCCTTATTCTCCGCCAAATCTTTTAAGAAAACCAATCAATGGTGTGCTATCGGATGGAAAGACCATACGTAGTTTCGTCAAGGAAGACGGGTAGGGCGGAGAACCTTCTCGGGTTGGGTTTATTCTTCGTGGAATCTTCTGGAAGGAAGTTCCAGATGATGAGGTCTTCATCCACTGTTGCTGTTGCTGAGAAATTGAAAAATACGTTTGAAGAATGTTGAAGAAAACAAATTGACTAATATTACAAAAATGCGAATTTGCTTGAGAGATTTTCAAGAAACTTGGTATACGGTCAGGTAGAGTAAAATATGCTTTCTCCTCCTTCTGCGAAACAGTCATGTCGCAGAAGGAGGCCGCCGAGAGAGAGCGTGAGGCGCGAGCCGAAGCGCCTCCCCGACGGCGAGGACGTAGAGGCAGGCGGCGGGCACAATACGCCCGTCACCTCGCCACGTGAGGGTGCCGTAAGGCAAAGCCGGGGGGCATCGTGGTAGAATGTTCGCGATCCCATGACGCCCCCATCAACGGCAGGTGCGGAAACGCCGCAGGGGGTTTTAGTGGGTAGTCTGGGCCGACTAGCAGCCCGGGAGTCCCACACTCAGTGTGTAAATGTATTTCCCCCTGCGAAATAAAAAAAACACGACTGACAACAAACTAGCTTATGTCAATCGGAGGAATGCAAGGAATCGAAAATTATTCTCAGATCAAAATCTGGACCGTTCAGGACTTTGGTGGAATAAAGAAATTTACATACATACAAACATACATTCATATATGAACCCTGAAAACATAACACTCCTGTTTTGGTCAGTCGTGAAATAAATACGAAAATTTGGATATGTGTGTGAGGATGTGTGGTTTTTGTTACTCAACCATGTAAAATCCACTAGACGGACTTCAATGAAAGGGCATGTTGCATAGCAGGCTATATCATGAGCAGTTCCCCAAAAATCAGAAATAATATCAAAAACCGATTAAGACTATCATATATTTGTTTTTTCGTGATCTTGTTATGGTACAAAAATACATTTAATATCGCTTAATATCGTATAATGGCAATACTGACATCGCACTCGTACATATTTTCAGAAATTATGATACAGAAAATCAGATACATTGCTCGATATTTTCATTATATTTTAGAAAATTATTTAAAATAAATGTTCCTAACACATGTTACATGCAATATCACAAAAACATATGTGTAGTTCACATAAATAGATGAATAATAAATAAAATAAACAATTCTTTCCCGCGGGCACGTATGTAATAAAAGTACATTTTTTGAACGTACCGGAAATCGGACCTGTCAAATGAAGCGCGTCAACGTCAAATCATAATGGGTCGGTCATTTTGGCGGAACTCGCCTAACCTTCATTACGATTTGTTGACTAAATGTACCATAGAAAGACTACGAATTTATGGGATTTACTTGTAAGGCATTGATACTGACCCAAAAATGAAAAGTTCAGATAGGTGCTCATGATATAGCCGGCTCCCCCCATTGGTCCACCACGGTCTTCGGGTCGCTCACCAACAGCAGATGTGAATTGTGCTGGAAGGTTACCTAGCTTGGTGCCATCGGGGCTGATGACCATAGCGGTCCCTCTCCCCATTGGTCCACCACGGTCTCCGGGTCGCGAAACAACAGCAGATGTGAATTGTGCTGGAAGGTTACCTAGCTTAGTGCCATCGGGGCTGACGACCATAGCGGTCCCTCTCCCCATTGGTCCACCACGGTCTCCGGGTCGCGAAACAACAGCAGATGTGAATTGTGCTGGAAGGTTACCTAGCTTAGTGCCATCGGGGCTGACGACCATAGCGGTCCCTCTCCCCATTTGTCCACCACGGCCTCCAGGTCGCTCACCAACAGCAGATGTGAATTGTGCTGGAAGGTTACCTAGCTTGGTGCCATCGGGGCTGACGACCATAGCGGTCCCTCTCCCCATTGGTCCACCACGGTCTCCGGGTCGCGAAACAACAGCAGATGTGAATTGTGCTGGAAGGTTATCTAGCTTGGTGTCATCGGGGCTGAAGACCATAGCGGTCCCTCTCCCCATTTGTCCACCACGGCCTCCAGGTCGCTCACCAACAGCAGATGTGAATTGTGCTGGAAGGTTACCTAGCTTAGTGCCATCGGGGCTGACGACCATAGCGGTCCCTCTCTCCATTGGTCCACCACGGTCTCCGGGGCGCGAAACAACAGCAGATGTGAATTGTGCTGGAAGGTTACCTAGCTTAGTGCCATCGGGGCTGACGACCATAGCGGTCCCTCTCCCCATTTGTCCACCACGGCCTCCAGGTCGCTCACCAACAGCAGATGTGAATTGTGCTGGAAGGTTACCTAGCTTAGTGCCATCGGGGCTGAAGACCATAGCGGTCCCTCTCCCCATTTGTCCACCACGGCCTCCAGGTCGCTCACCAACAGCAGATGTGAATTGTGCTGGAAGTTTACCTAGCTTAGTGCCATTGGGGCTGACGACCATAGCAGTCCCTCTTCCCATTGGTCCACCACGGTCTCCGGGTCGCGAAACAACAGCAGATGTGAATTGTGCTGGAAAGTTACCTAGCTTGGTGCCATCGGGGCTGACGACCATAGCACCCTCTTCCCATTGGTCCACCACGGTCTCCGGGTCGCGAAACAACAGCAGATGTGAATTGTGCTGGAAGGTTACCTAGCTTGGTGCCATCGGGGCTGAAGACCATAGTCCTCACGCGGTCCAGACCAGACCGGCCCTCTCCCCATTGGTCCACCACGGTTTTCGGGTCGCTCAACACCAGCAGTTGAGTTTTGCTTATAGGAGAAATTGACTCTGAAAATTTTAACAGTGGAAAAACTGTTCTTTTACCTGACTCATGAGAAAAGATAAGTTATTTTAATTTATTATTAAAATAGCGCGTGTGTGAGCATTACAATAGGTGGTAGTTCAGTAGCTGGACAAAATGCCCAGCGCTGATTTTCAACCGTCACTTTCTGTGACATAATACTAATATTATAAAAGCGAAAGTCTGTCTGTCTTTCCCCATGAAGTTTTTGAACGGATTACGTACTATTTTGCACGCCTAATTAGATATATGAGTTAAACTACATCGCAGTAAGCATGCAGTCAGGTTCAGGTCTCATATTTTGAGTCATTCAATTATCAATCCTTATCATATACCTACTAATCCTAATCCTAACTAATATTATAAAAGCGAAAGTGAGTTTGTTTGTTTGTTTGTTCGTTTGTTTTTTTGTTTGTTTGTTACCTCTTCACGCTTCATGTACTGAACCAATCTTCCTGAAATTTTGCATACACATAGTTAGAAGTACGGAGAAGGACATAGGGTACCTTTCATCCCGGGAAAAAGCAATGTTCCCGCGGGAAATTCACGCGGGTGGAGCCGCGGACGAAAGCTAGTATTATATAATGCGAAAATGAGTTCGTTTGTTTATTTGTTTGTTACCTCTTCACGCTTTATCTTCTGAACCAATCTTCCTGAAATTTTGCATACACATAGTTAGAAGTACTGAGAAGGACATAGGGTACATTTCATTCCGGGAAAAAGCACTGTTCCCGTGGGAAATTGACGTGATCGAAGCCGCGGGAAGAAGCTAGTACGAAATATAGCAATTGAATCATTCAATCAGTCGTACCTGGATGCCACAGACTAAGCACCATCTCTCCAGTTCTTTGATTGAACAGCATTGTGTCGACTACATACTGGCTGTAACTCAATGTCACGTGGTTAGTGGTGTCCGTGTTAATATCCCAAGTGGCCAGTCTCGACACGTCGTCGTGCATCGCGGCCATGCCCAAGAACGCGCTGCGCCATGGGTGCCAGGCGAATATCTGAGAAAAACAATAGGATGACACGATGTTTGAAAAAAAACACGATGTATGGAACGCTCCCTTTGCTAGGCGCTGGCAATTTTTATTTACTAAACGCAGCCATATATAAGGCGACGTCGCGTTAGCCAATCAGAGGGCGAAAACGCGGTTATTCCTTTTTGAAAATAGCCAATCGGGAACGGTGATCTGATGCCGCGAGCCGCCCGATTGTCTAAGCAGTTTACTGGTTTGATCTCTCAGATTGAGTTTATGACTTTTTGTCTAAATTCTATTTCTCTAGTCCTTATCGTGCCAGCGTATAATTACTGCGTTTGAAAGATCTTAGAGTAATTCAACATGCATTTGACTGTATAGAAGAAGCTTACATGTTTAGCCCAATAAGGCGATGCAATGTCCGCCAGGACATCCAACTGAGGCCACAGATAAATGACAATTGAGCTGCGGTTGAGAGCAGCAGCGGCCACATGTCTTGCATCAGGTGAGACCCTGACCATTAGCACTGTCTCACGCACGTAACCTGCCATGGCTATCGGCAAAGCAAACTTGGTGTAAGAAGCTATCGTGCCGTAAGAACAGCCCCTGAAAATAATTGTGATTAAAAAGTGTACAGTGAAAATACAGATATGGATGAATTATGCTAGAACGTGATATGGACGCCATACATGTTTTATGTAAAAGTTAAAGAAAAAAAATAAAAAAAATAATTATTTTGATTTGGTAGTTTATGCTATAACGTGCGGCGTCCTTGGATGTAGCCGTCTGATTACGAGTTCACAAGCAAGAAAAATCACAACAAGTATATGATACTATCTAATATAAAGACTGATATTTTGAAAACGATAGGTTGCAAGATGAAATTTAGCAGGTTTCTAAAGATATAAAGAAATGACTGAACTTATTCATGTTTGTTAAAAAAAGGAAAATTTCAGCTTTTAGTTGCAAAAATAAATTGCAATATAACAAAGATTATAAATATACTAAGATTGTAAGATAAGATAAGAGAGCTTATACAACTGGCGAAAGCTGGTGCAAGACCGCAAAAAATAGCGTCATCTCGTGTCGGAGGCCAAGATCCACGGTCGCTGCGCCGCAGTAGTAAGTAAGTAAATTGCAAGATGTGATTACAAAAAGACAGCGGGGCAGGTGACGAAGCTTGCAAAAAAACTTTGTTTTATCATCCACTAATACCATACTGCGAGACAGTGGCTAAGTGTAACTCGTTATTCAAATTGTACTAATCTTCAACAAATTGAGCAGCCCTTTCTCAAATGTTCAGCTGGTGACCACCGACTTAGAAATAAAATATTATCATGATAATGACTATTAAGATAGTAATAATATATTGTAATATTTCATTAATTAGAACTGGAAAAAAAAATTGAGCTAAATAGAAAAGGAATGACTGAAAGACTGCAATTATTGTCGCCAGTTTGAAGTTTGCACTAACGAACAAATTACATGATACTAAGTTATGATGATGATGTCCGATCAATTTCGGTCATGGCGACCACTTCAAGAATTAAGGGCCCTCTCGTGAGCTCGCATGTGGCTTATGTAGCCAACCTTATTAGAGAAGGTCCTCGCATACTGCGGGCATGTGAACACACCGTTAATATAATTATATTGTGTTAGCTCATGTGGTCGGGCTTTTAACTCATCGCGGTCGGTGTCGAGCTCAGCGCGTCGTTGGATTTCAAAGCCGAGGGCTTTGGTTTTAACCAAAGACCTCCATTCCGGTCTTTGGGCGGCTTGCTCCTCCCACTGAGAGGGCTCTATACTTAGTTATACTGACGTGAGGACAGAGTTGCCAGTAGGGCTCCAATCTAACGCTGTGATGCTGAAGTGAGGTTTCATGTCACAAGGAAACAAGCAGAAGGCGGCTGTGACCATCTTGCTGAATACATTATCCTAACTAATATTATCCTAATCCTAACTAATATTATAAATGCGAAAGTGAGTTTGTTTGTTTGTTTCTTTGTTACCTCATCACGTTTTATCTACTGAACCAATCTTCCTGAAATTTTGCATACACATAGGTAGAATACTGACAAGGACATAGGGTACCTTAAACGGCGAGAAAAGTACTGTTCCCGTGAGAAATTCATGCGGGTGAAGCCGCGGGCTAAAGCTAGTATGCTATTTATACTGACGTGACAAACGAGTTGCCAGTAGGGCTCCAATCCAACGTCGTGATGCTGCACTGAGGCCTGACGTCAATGGGACACCGGCAGAAGGCGGCCGCGACCATCTTGCTGTTGA
Source organism: Ephestia elutella (assembly GCA_018467065.1). NCBI lineage: Eukaryota > Metazoa > Arthropoda > Insecta > Lepidoptera > Pyralidae > Ephestia > Ephestia elutella. The sequence goes on along the minus strand of CM031580.1, from coordinate 17,055,247 downwards.
CACTGCAGTGGACCTCCACCAGCCCATGGTTGGTCCCCAGCTGTAATATATTCGATTTTTCAATAGAGATCTGGTTATAGTTGCGATCTCAATGACATTTTCCAATGAAAGTAAATACTTGACATTTTTCCCCATATAATAACTTCGATAATTACCTCCCCTTTATTAGAAATATTTTTCATAAATTCGGCTCTCTAAGCCTCAGGTTTCAAGGGTAAGACTAGCAAGCTACCTACTAGGAAATACTTAATTTAACAAAAAATATTTTTAAGGGCTAAGAAATAGCACTTTTAAATCGTCGTAATACTTGCTTTTTAGTTACTTGACGTCATAAAATTACTTAAAGCTAAGGTTACTACCGCCTTCAAAGCGCAAGTGGAGAAGAAGTGGCGCAACCAACACTTTTCTTAACTATGTTTTTTGGATGGTTTAAGTTGAAATATCTCCTTCTCTTTCTTACTTTTTATATGTGGTCAGGAAGTGGCTTACTAGCAGTAGTTTCCTGCGAGGGTCAAACTTGTAGCACTGTATATCATGCTGGGCGTAGCCAGAGTTGACCAAGCTCTTCGTGCGCCAGCTCCACTTGTGGTAGTGCCGGCCCAGGGCTGCCACTATGATTTTATCGTTGCTCTAGTCCAATAGGTCGGAAACTGGAGCTATCTGATCTGAGACGCAGCCACTCCAGTATATGATGTTAATGTCTTACCAACAGTAGTTCCCCGCGAGGGTCAAACTTGCAGCACTGTATATCATGCTGGGCGTAGCCAGAGTTGACCAAGCTCTTCGTGCGCCAGCTCCACTTGTGGTAGTGCCGGCCCAGGGCTGCCACTATGATGTTATCGTTGCTCTAGTCCAATAGGTCGGAAACTGGAGCTATCTGATCTGAGACGCAGCCACTCCAGTATATGATGTTAATGTCTTACCAACAGTAGTTGGGGAACTCGCGGGGGCGAGGGTCAAACTTGCAGCATTGTTTCTCATGCTGGGAGTTGCCAGAGTTGACTAGGCTCTGCATGCGCCAGCTCCACTGCTGGTAGTGCCGGCCCAAGGCTGCCACTATGATATTATCGTTGCTTCAGTCCAGGAAGTCGGAAATTGGAGATATCTAATCAGAGACGCAGCCGGTCCAGTATTTAATGTTAAAGTCTTACCAGCAGTAGTTTCCCGCGAGGGTCAAACTTGCAGCACAGTATATTATGCTGGGCGAAGCCAGAGTTGACCAGGCTCTGCGTGCGCCAGCTCCACTTGTGGTAGTGCTGGCCCAAGGCTGCCACTATGATGTTATCATTGCTCCAGTCCAGGAGGTCGGGAACTGGGATTAGAGATATCTGATTAAAACTTAGAAGTATCATCGTCGCCGCTGGAGCGATATGGTGGAGGTTGACCTACGCTAGCTTTAAGTTGGTGACGACTGGTGCGCTTGCGAGGGATCAGAGACACTGGCATGCAAGAGCACGCCAGTGTCTCTGATCCCTTGGCCTCTAGAGTTATTTTGGGTCACTGAGCCCGGATAGTAAGTGTATCATCGACTATTTATAGATTAGACTATTATATAGTCTAGACTTTATGGATAGATTGAAATTTTTCCAAAAATGGAAATACGGAAACGGCAGTACCGTGAGTTTCTGGAAGTATTACGTAAAATCTGAAATGCTTTATCTTGAAAAATTTAATGTTTGCAAAAAGGTACAGTCAGTTGCAAAAGGGCAATCAGAATCTACAAGGAAATTTAATCTTTTGAGGCAATTGAGGTATGAATGCATTTGACTTTGCAGCATGCTGACCGATGAGGCAGCGGGAATTAGTTTAGTACATCATTATAATAAAATACATTAAACAATACATCAAAATTGTTCCATCAAAAGAGCATACGACTGAGGGGCCGCCGCCGTCGACCAGTCGAGCGCCCTATAGGTACCGCTGGAGCGATGAGGTTCTGAAAAGCCTACGGAGCCTCAGAGTTGATAACTGGCGAGAGCTGGTGCAAGATCGCAAAACATGCCGTAATCTCGTGTCGGAGTTTAAGATCCACTTCGGGTCGCTGCAGTAGTAAGTACATGAAAATGGCTTAATTATATTGATGGTAGATTTTTATAGGTCCTTGTCCATCTGCACTATACAATGTGTCCCGTCATCAGTGTCGGAGCCTTTAATGGTATGTTATATGGCATTTTTTATGCACAAATCACCACTCAAAACTGTTTTTTTAATTGTTTTTTTCTTATTTTTCTTTTTTAACCTTCGTTTTAAAATAAAAATAAAAACATTCTAATGGGCTAGTTTATTCACAAGAAACTAATAATGATTCAAAAAACCACAAAAAAAAAAAAATTTTTTTGCTATTAAGTTTTTTCTTTTTTTTGTCTTTCATATTGAAACATCTTTCTCATTTGATTGTAGTCTACATGATTAGCTTTTAAATGAGACCTATTTTATATCGACAGAACTTTTTGACCAGTAGTTACGATTGAATTAGTATAAGAGCCCGAAAAAAAACCAAAATGGCTGCAATTTTACTACAGTAGAAGAAAAAAAGTTTTGGGTGGTGATATGTTCATAAAAAATGCCATATAACATACCATTAAAGGCTCCGATACTGAAGACGGGACACATTGTATATGTTACTGTAAAAGCTCGAACTATGGTAAATCCTAAGATTTAAGAGTAAGTCTTAGGATTTACCGATATGAGTTGGTAAATGTAAGGATTTATGAAAATGGGATGATTTTTTCGGGTTTTTACAATTTGAATTTAGTACATGCTAGGTTTTACCACTGACGGCTGGTAAATGTTGGTTTTGGGAATAAAACAAAGAGTATCTTTACTCAAGTCTTTCCGGGTGGTCATAAAAAAAAATAACCTGAACCTACCTTCTTTTCCGCCCTCAAAGTCTTTCCGGGCTGTGGTCATAAAAAAATTACCTAAACCTTATCTATCAGTCATTTACCGTGCCTTTAATGTAAATCCTGAGACTTACCAAACGAATGGTGGTAAAACTGCGAATCGCAAAATTGTTCGGGCTTTTACCATTAAGAGTTGGTAAATCTTAGGTTTTACTCGAAAATCTTAGGATTTACCGTAGTTCGAGCTTTTACAGTAACATATATACTGCTTACATGGAGCGTTGCCGTAAGAAGGGAGATCCAAGACGCTGTCAGCTGAAGACAAGTATCTCTTCTTCCTCGGTGCGCAAGGCCAGGGCTGAATGAAATCATCTTCTTCTTCGGCCTTCTTATGTCTAGGTATTGCCTCCAGTCCAAATGCTTCGTGTAGGTAGTCAGCATAATTCTCCTTTTGTTGATATCTGGCAACCTGAAAATTACAATAGTTATCAAAACATATTATGAAATAAAAAAATATATGTTTTGTTTTCTCAAGTAAGTAGAAATCCCAATCCCATCCCATCCCAATCTATCTATATATCTATATATGATATAACTCAAAGGTGACTGACTGACTGATGACTGGCTGACTGACATAGTGATCTATCAGCGCACAGCCCAAACCACTGGATGGATTGGGCTGAAATTCGGCATGCAGGTAGATGAAGTAGGCATCCGCTAAGAAAGGATAAACGCGAGCGAAGCCGCGGGCTAAAGCTAGTTATTATTATAAATGCGAAAGTGAGTTTTTATGTTTGCTTGTTTTATATTTGTTTGTTAACTCTTCTCGCTTTATCTACTGAACCGATTTTCCTAAAATTATGCATAGACATAGTTAGAGGTAGGACAACATAGGGTATCTTTCATCTCGGGAAAAAGCACTGTTCTCGCAGGAAATTCACGCGGGTGATGCCGCGGGTAAAAGCGTTTAAAGTTTTAATTAATGAATGTCACAAAAGTCAGATTTGGTCAACATTATTTCGCAATATATTATTTCGATTGTTGTACATATATGTGACTAACTAAAATATAAATAGTGTTACCTACCTACCTATTTCTAAATATTAACTTGTATTAACTTGGAATATATTTATATATTTTTTTACTATTTTGTCTTACTTTTAAAGACTGCTCTCTCAACTAGAAGTGGAAAACTAATTAAAAATAGTATTAATCATGGAATTATATGACAGTTAATGATTATATTTTTTTGCCTTTTTATCAGAGATTAGAAGGATAAATGCAAAACATTTTAAAACTAGTAAAAAATCGACATCTAGGTCTATCAACTGTCAACTTAAAAACCAAACGAAAAACGTTACGGATCACTGGACCCACTACTGTCCGAAGTACCAGACTTACCCAGATGTCAAGGGTTTGACGTTCGCGCAAGTTCCAAGAAGCACGCATGCGCAATTCCTCGAAAGACTGCCTCGGTGCCACGAACCGATCGACCCTCGGCCTTTGCCCGCTCGGCTGCAATTTTTCACACTTTTTACCCAACAAATTAGGCTTTTAATGATGCTCGTTCCGTCGAAAACATCCAACCTTTCGCCGTAATATCACAATTTTCTTAGAAACACACATTAATAAATTATGATCCGGTCGTGTCAAATGTCAATAAAGTCTATCGCCAGAAAAAGCCCCATTATTCCTGGTAACGATGTTCGAAATTCTGAGAACTGGCGGGGTGGATAGGGGTTCTAAAAACTACCACTTCGATTCTTGGAATATGGGTAAGTGGTTTCCGAGAAATTGTTCAATGAAGTGGTAGTCCGGTAAACGTTTGCCCATCAATGTTGACAGTGATGAGCAAAAAATTGGCAATTATAATCAGTTATACTTGGGGTGCTCCAACTAGAGGTTAAACAAAGTTGCCACAGGAAAGAAACCAGTTTTGTAACGTAAAAAGATAAAAATAAGTTTAAAAAAAAAATGTGTAGCCTGAAAAAAATTGCCTGTCCACATTAACAGAAATATCGTGAGGATTCTAATGATCTGATATGTTTTGAAAATACTCATATAAAAACAAGGAATTGCTAACATAACCCAATAAAGATATATTGGGTAATATTCAACTGGCAGTTATGTTAGCAATTCCTATATTGTTCCTATAATTTTAGTAATTTATAATGTGAATTAGGATAGGATTAGGATTGATTAGGATGTATTGATTACCTATTTCATTTTACTACGACGTTTTTTTATTTACTATGATTTGATTGGATCATCAGGATAGCTAAAATAGGTAATCAATACATCCTAATCCTAACTAATTTTATAAACGCGGAAGTGAGTTTGTTTGTTTATTTATTTGTTTGTTTGTTTATTACCTCTTCACACTTTATCTACTGAACCAATCTTTCTGAAATTTTGCATACACATAGTTAGAAATACGGAGAAGGACATAGGGTCCCTTTCATCCCTAGAAAAAACACTGTTCCCGTAGGAAATTCACGCGGGCAGCGCCGCGGGTGAAAGCTAGTAGTAATATAAAGTACTTTTCCGCGTCAGTAACCTTAGATCTTTTAAACTACATAACTGATATTGATGCGGCTTCCAATGTCATTTAGATAATTTAGATAGTTTATATTTAGAATACTACAATAAAGCAAAGTCATTATAATTTATAGAACATAGTTTTACTTAGAAAGAATAGATTCAGAAGCCTGACGTAACGTTGAACTAAATTCTCAAATATACATCACTGATACTCACTGTCTTTTTACCAAATATCGTTCTTTGCATATTTAAATAATCACTCACAAATATTAAAACGAATCAACTATGAGCATTTCACAAAATAACGTATTTGTAGTAATGTCACTTTAATTAATTGAATACCCTCGAAAATAAATGACAACACTACCTACGACAAGCTATAGTATAATTTTTCAACCACCATCCAATTTTTTTGCACATATGTCCAACTCATCAATCATAAATACATATAATAAAACTGTAACAGGTCTGTGTATGTACATAGGAGAACGAAGTTCGCGGGCACAAGCTAGTGAAAAATAACAACTGATAAAATAAATACAAGGAAATACAAAAATATATTTCCATGACAAAATCTGTAGTACGTGCTTTGAGTATCTTATAAATAAAGAAATAAGTATTAGGTCATAAGAAAATCTATTCACTTATTCAGCCGCAGCAGCCTAAAAAAAATTCGGTAGCCTAAAGATGACTTTTTTTTTGCAAATTGATGAGAAAGAGTTACAAGTTTCTAATTTTAATAGTATTAATTAAGCTTTGCCACTTGCTTACATAAGGCAAAATATTTTTGCTCGCTAATTACGACCAGGCGTTTTAATTTTGTCCTGTGATATAAAAGAAAAATCTTATATTTTTTAAATTATATTAAGCTGTGGTGGCCAAGTGGTAATGACACCCGCCTGAGGTCGGGCAGGACCCGGGTTCAAATCCTACCTGTGTCACATAAATAAGTTTTAATAGAAGTTTTCCCATATACCACCACCTGCTTCCAGTGAAGGAAAACATCGTGAGGAAACCTGCACATGGCTGACTGTTTAGTACTACTGTATGTCAGATACCTTTAGGCGACATGAATAAAATCACTAGTGTTAGTAATAAATAACACACTCAATAAAAAAAAGGAAGGAATATTAAATTGTTATGTTTAACAATGGCGGCAGTGCAGGATTCCTTACGATGTTTTCTTCACTATAAGTACTTGTACTATTATGTATTCTGTGCTAGAAGCAAGTGAAAACTACTACATACTTATCTCAGATCCGATGGCTTCGTCGAATCAAGTTACAAGCGTTACATAGCCGAGTGTTTGTGCTCAATAATAATCATAATTAACTCATTTACGTTACGTCGCAAAATGTCCCTTTCGCAAAATGTCCCCTGGTCGCAAAATGGGCCTTTCGCAAAATGTCCCTTTCGCAAAATGGCCCTTCCGCAAATTGTCCCATTCACAAAATGGCCCTTTCTCAACATGTCCCTTTCGCAAAATGGCCCTTTCGCAAAATGTACCTCTCTTTTCAAAGTGACCCTAAGACCCCCGTAGCATTTTTTTTACTTTGTATATAATTTCTTTCAAATTACAGCGAGTAATCTTGCCTTTATTCTGTCTGTGCTTGCGTTAGGCGTAGGTAAGACTTGTCATGCAAAGGTGCCTAGCTGTTGGGTGAGCAATTGCTTAATAGGGTGTAGTAGGGTGTGCTTAGTAGGGTGTAGGGTGGCTCTCCTCCTACATCTGAGCGATTACCCGATTGCATCCTCAGCATATGCGTCGGAACTAGCGATGTGCCGCCGAGAAATTTTCTGTTCCCGAAAATTTCTTTCCTTGAAAATTTCCGAAAATTCTCAGTTTCTGGGGATTTTGGGAAAATTTTCCGTTCTCAAGAATATTTCCGAGAAATGTCCAAGAAACTTTCAGCTGTTTCTTTGAAAATTTCGGGAACGGCACATCACTAGTTGGAACCCAGGGTCCGCTTTCCTACTTTTGGTACCAGGAAGACGTTATATACGGGAGGATATTATATAGTATACTATATCGCCATTGGAAACCTCGGGCGTAAGGGGAATATTAGAATAGAATATGTTTATTTCTTAGATAAAAAACCCAACACAACAAAAAAATAAAAATACTAAAAATTGTGAAAACATGCCGACAACAACATTTACATAACCCTCTGCAAAATGGGGGTACACGGAAATGTTGTCATGGCGTCAGTTTGTGCTGTGTCCTACACAGCTATCTAAGAAAAGGGATCCACTCAGGGAGGATTTGCCGTCGAGCTCACAAATTGCGGGCTCGCGACGCTGGTTTTCAGTGGAACCTTATTATAAGTTCCCCTGGTACCATATGTTAATAGGATTTCCAAGTACAAGTGGTCCTACGGCTAAATACCCAAATTCATCTCTTTCAAAAGCGGAGTAGTATATACATTATTTACCGCCATAGACAACGTTACGCAATCACAGACGTGTGACGCCTCTAGGTGGTAACCATTCAAGAGGTGTAGGCATAAACCAAAAGAGGTGGCACCGTTTAGACGTACAAACCATTCTTTCTTGAGCCCTGTCGCTTGTGAAATCTCATATGATTTGGGTTCCAAGTAACAGTGGATTTTCTTTGGAAAACGTACAATGACTGTTTTTACTTGACCCGTCTTTTGTATGACGCTCTATACGGTTTGCGTTTCAAGTAACAGTGGTCGTTAATAGTGGGGTGATGGTTGCATTGAGTGAACAGCGTAATAGCTAATTTATACAATGTTGCATTCACGTGTTTTTTGTAAGTCTTGAATGATTTAATACTAAGCAAGCGTGTTTGTAATTTTATCTCCTTCTTCTGTAAATCGCTAAGTCAATCGACCTATATAGGGCTGGCGTTGATTATTATTAGGTAATATAAAATACTTCCATTACTGACTGACAGACAAGGCACAGCCAAAACTACTGGGCGTAGGGAGCTGAAATTTGGCATGTAGGTTCCTAAGGGAGTGTTGGGGAGCATTACGAGAGGATTTCTCGAAATTTCCACGGGAACGAAGTCCCGGGCCCGTGTTAATTAGGTAATACGATAATCAGGAGGATGTTTGCAATGTGGAAACAGTCTTTTTGCCCCTGTTTCTATTGCCACTTTAGGCAGAATCTACAGAACAGATTTTTATTCCAAAACTAGTCTGTACCCGCGTACGTCGTCCTCGCGTTATTTACTATTGATAGATAGATAGATAATACGTTTATTTGTATCAGCTGAGACACATAACATAACAAACATAATCCTAACTAATATTATAAAAGCGAAAGTGAGTTTGTTTGTTTGTTTGTTTGTTGGTTTGTTTGTTTGTTTGTTTGTTTGTTACCTCTTCACGCTTCATGTACTGAACCAATCTTCCTAAAATTTTGCATACACATAGTTAGAAGTACGGAGAAGGACATAGGGTACCTTTCATCCCGGGAAAAAGCACTGATCCCGTGGGAAGAGAAATTCACGCGGGCGAAGCCGCGGGCAAAAGCTAGTATGAAATAAATGCAAAAAGTTCCTAAATATAGTAAAAACAATGTGACGTTACTATGTGCCGCAGTGATACAAATTGGTAATAACTCAGTGGTTGAATTGCCCCTACAGGAGCAAACACTGATTTTCAGTCATCACCATTAAAGGGACACGTTGAACTGCCACCAGGCGAACGTTTAAAGAATAATAATAATATGTCTGGTGCGAACTACCGTAAGTTATAGCTGTTACTGGTGTACTAGAAAAGATTTAAAAATTAAATTTTTATATTGTTAATATCTCAGGTTCTAAGCGACGTATCAACACGAAACCTACACCAGACCAGACACAAACATACAGACAGAGAAAAATTAAAAAAAATTCTATTGGTTCTATGAAGACTCCCCATATATTTTTTCTTAAATATATCTATATGTACTAGACACAAACCTGTTTCAGTTATATTATATGTCCGTTTTGTTCCTGAAGCAAAGCCGCTGCAGACCACAGCTATTAAATAAATTGAGACCTTAAATGAATAAAGATTGGTCAAAAATAAAAATGCTAAGTGTATTTGGAAGTAATGATGGACGCGCGTGTAAAATTACAGGTTTATCAATGGGCAGATCTTTGATATGATATCGCTGTAACTCACTCTGATTTAGTCTCGGTTGGCACGCAAACGCACACACAGGGCTAAGTATTTCACAAAAAAATTGACAAATCACACATTTAGGTATAGATACACTCATCGTTTGAGAGCTTGGGTCGCTTGTCGTTGGATTTCCTTCCATTTTTCTTTTCCATTGCTCTGCTCGTCATTAACAGCCTTCTGTGATCCACTGCTGGATATAGGCCTCTTTCCGTCTACGCCAACCTTCTTGTCCTGGGCATAGAGCAACACGGACTCCTACGCGCGAAAGTCCTTGTTGCTCTAAGGTCCTGGGCTAGCCTACTCAAGTTATTGCCAGTCATATTTTTAACATCGTCGACCCATGCATATGCAGCACCACGCAGCTTAAAACGAATTATCTTTATTTTAAGTACTTATTTTCTATTTTCACTAGTGTCATTTGTGTCCACCAAATGGCAACAAAATACCAAATGTAACCGAGGGAGGGGGCTATCCACCTGTAGCACAGGTTCTCATAGGAATCTATTTCAGGAGCTAGTCTATAACCAAGGGTGAACAAGTCTGTATATAAATGAATGTACACCCTTGTAAGTGAAAAATAAACGATATTTATTATTTATTTATTAATTTTTGTACACAACAAACACATACAAAGGAAACATAAAACATAGGAAAACTAAGTGCAATAAACTAAGTAAGTTATAAATAATAATAGTACTAAGTATTATTATTATTTATAACTGACCCAAACTGATCTTTGATGATTGCCAAATGTTAATATTTCTTAATTCCACTTTGATCCACCGTGTAAATTTTACTATTCCCGTCTGACTCCCTTCCTTATGTTTACGGAGGATCAGACTGGAATATAATATTTCATAATATAACTGGTCTCCTTACATGACAGTTTGAAAGGATTTAAAGAGAATCCTAACTAATATTATAAATGCGAAAGTGAGTTTGTTAATTTGTTTGTAAACTCTTTACGCTTTATCTAAACCAATCTTCCTAAAATTTCGCATACACATAGTTAGAAGTACTGAGAAGGACAAAGAGTGCCTTTCATCCCGGAAAAAACACTGTTCCCGTGGGAAATCCACGCGGGCGAAGCCACGGGCAGAAGGTAGTTACTCTGAAAAACTACTTTGTTAGTTAATTCACACATCATCTTCACAGTTGTGTGTGAGTTAAATACATGAGTATGCAATTTCGAAAATTGTCGCAGAAAATGCCACTCAATTACACTAATCTTGCGACGCGACGGTGACATAAACGCAAAGCGACAAGTGTACAATGAAACTTAACCTTACAATAATAACACAGGCTGCGTACTTTAATTGTATTGCTGCCGTTGACTAATTCGAACACGTAGTTTTGCTTGTTTATTCCGATTAATCACTATTTGCGGAGATGTTTTTAGAATACAAATGTAGTTTACATAGAAATAAGGTAAGTTTAGATCTAATAATACGATTGACACCACGAAGGATTGGCACCGTGTGAATGACAGAAGAACTTTTGATGATGAAAACTCATGGAAGTAATGAGTACTTTGTACATTACTTCCATGTGAAAACTACCATATTTGAGTCAGATTAAATATAAATATTTATATTTTTTTTATTATTTATTAAATATAAGTTCGAAACTTGTGTTATATAAACAATCATACTAACTCAACGATACTATATTTTAAAACAACTACATATATAGGGTGTTTGGGTAATCACCTGCAACCTTTCTAGGGGTGAAAGTACTCATGAATATGAGCAACTTTTTATATGGGACCAATACTGAAATCACAAAAAAAAAAAAACACAGCTGTTCCATACATTTTGGGCGAGTAGGTATTGTAAAATTTATGGAACGGCTGATTTTTTTTTGAGATTTCATAGTCGCTCCCATATAAAAAGTTGACCATATTCATAAGTACTTTCACCACTAGAGAGGATGCAGGTGTTCACCCAAACACCCTGTATAGATAAACATTTAAGACACAGGCCAATCTGAAAAAGATCATTTTCCATTTTGACCCGACCGGGATGACAGTGTGATGACGGTTGAGCCACGGAGATCGTCGTCAGATTGGTATACAAACTCATATAGGTATTACGATCGGGATTTGAACCTGACCTTTGCAGCAACAGGTGCATAGGCGTCCTACCACTCGTCATGCCAAGCATGCAAGCAAGCATGCCATCACCGCTTCGTTAAAATACAACAAAACCTCTTCTCTCAGCCGAAAGACGTCCACTGCTGGACAAAGGCCTCCCCCAAGGATTTCCACAACGACCGGTCCTGCGCTGCCCGCATCCATGCGCAAACCGCGACCTTCACCAGGTCGTCGGTCCACCGAGTGGGAGGCCTGCCAACACTACGTTTTCCGGTTCGTGGTCGCCACTCGAGAACTTTTCTGCCCCAACGGCTTTCTGTTCTGCGAGCTATGTGCCCCGCCCACTGCCACTTAAGTTTTGCGATTCTGCGGGCTATGTCGGTTACTTTAGTTCTCCTACGGATCTCCTCATTTCTGATTCGATCACGCAGGGAAACTCCGAGCATAGCGCGCTCCATCGCCCTTTGGGTGACCTTGAGCCTTCTAGGTGATCTTGAGCCTTCTAGGTGACCTTGAGCCTTCTCAACAAAACCTCAAAACATCCAAATAGATAGAAAGTATACTTCTTATCCCGAAATTCCCACTTGAGAAAAACCTTGTGGCGTAGCTAGTCATTTAGAATAGCATAGAATTGAATAGAATTAGTTTATTTCTTAACACAATAAAAAAAATACAAAAAAGAATGGAAACAAAAAAATCATAAAATAAAAAATAATTTCATTAAATTTTATTTTTGTAAACAAAATAAACTTATTTTAGCATGTGACTGATACCTGTTACGTGCGTACGCGTTAATTAAAGGGCTTAAATGTGAATACATTCCTTTTTTTCGAAACAGGTTTGACTGTTCTTTTTAAGAATTTGTGTTCTCATTTTAGTATAAAAAATATTATTCACAAAGTATTCTTAGCATAAAATCGGTATAATATTATTACTGGCATATATTTACAAGGTGAATTTTTATTCAATATCCCAATTCTGGCAGTAGGCTTAGATAATGAAACTGAGTAAGTTTCCAAAGAAATAAATAGCAAAAAGTTATCCACGACTTAGTATAAAGTGCAGTTCACTTTTTGCTGAAAGTAAAGAGACAAGTTTTATTCAGGTCAGAGGATTTGTGATGAAATTAGTCACTATCAATATATGTATCTTCCGTTACTGACTGAGTGACTGACAGACAAAACAGCCAAAAATACTGAATTATTCCAACCCTTACCCGAATCTTACCCGGTTGCGGGTTAGGTTAGGAACTAGAAAAAATTATGCCAAACGTAACCTTATTCCTAACCTTACCCTTACTGTTCCAATCGTAACCAGAGGGGCGTATCTTCTTAGAAAATAGGCACATCAATCAGAAGCTGAAATTTGGCATGTAAGTTCCTTAACTATAGGGGAGCATTTAGAGACGATTTCCCGAAATTCACACTGGAGCGAAGTCCCGGACCGATGCTAGTATTAACATCTATACATATAATAAAACAGTAAAAATATTTTGTCTGTACATTTAGTAATTTTGACTAAAATGGATAGAGGGACACTTAAAAAGAATAATAGAACGCAAAAAATTTTTTTTGGAATTTCTTGTCTGTCTGTCTGTCTGTATGTATGATCACGCTAATCTCCGAAAGTAGTGAACCGATTTGAATGAAACTTTTTTTGTTGTATAGCTACTAAGCCTGGGCAACATTTAGGCTATAATTTATTTTGAAAACTGGAACACCTGATGAAGAACCTTAACAGAACAGCTAAACTATAAGAAATATGGAAATGGTGCCTTAACAAAAGTCGTTCAACCTGATGAGCATTTTCTGATGACGTATAAAAATTGAAGATCTGGAACATCTGATGAAGAACTGCAAGTGACCAGCTACACTATAACATATATGGAAATGGCGCCTTAGTAAAAGTCGTTCAACCTGATGAGCGTTTTCTGCTCACGTATAAAAATTGAAGATCTGGAACATCTGATGAAAAACTCCAAGAGAGATTTTTCATCTAAGCGAAACTCACGCGGGCGAAGCCGCGGGCGACAGCTAGTATACAATATATGCCACCTGTTATTCGCACGATAATTACAGAAGTTAAGCTGCGCGTTATCAGCAGCTGCGGCGGCATCAACAAGATACAACGTCCAGTTAAAAATTAATCTCCTTCCGCGTTTTACTCTTATTTTACAGGACAGGTCATTTGGAAGCGGTCATGGTCTTCTTCTTCTAAAGGTGCCTCTCCAACTAGTGAAGGTTAGCGAACGTGCTCAAGTCCTTGTCCTTAGCTGTGCGGAACAGCTCAGCAGCATTCATCCTGGTCCACTCTCGGATGTTTTGCAACCAGGATTTTTTCCTTCTTTCGACCTTTCACATGGTCAAGTGGTTTAAAAGTAGCCCTAAAGATGCTGGTTCGAATCTCACGCAGTCGGCATAAAGTTATAAGTTTATATTAGAAGTGGCGCCAGTTTTGCCCTAAACTACAGATAATATAATTCTATTCTAGTAAGCCTAAACCTATACACGGTTAATTTCATTGGTTTTTGAGCAACTTCATAAGAATCAAATAATTAATTTATTCAAAAAATTCTGGAGAGCATGTATGAAGAGAGTGATAAGTGTAGAGGAAGCAAGAGAGATCTGTAAGGATCGTAGCAGGTGGAAATCGCTAGTCTCTGCCTAACCCCACGGGAAAAAGGCGTGATAATATGTATGTATGTATGTAAAAAATTCAGACAAAAAAATGTCGACTAAAACTCATGCAAAAACGTACAATAGTAGCACACTACTTGTATTCGAGTTCATCGCATTTACGCGGCACAATGATATGTTGGGCGTAACTGCGTGGTACACAATTTTGGATTGCTTATATGGATAGAGGAATTTATTTATTACTAGCTGTTGCCCGCGGCTTCGCCCGCGTGAGTTACGCTTAGATGAAAAAGAGATGTTCAGATGTTCCAGATCTTCAATTTTTATACGTCAGCAGAAAATGCTCATCTCTCATCTCAATGAAAATCAGGTTGAACGACTTTTAATAAGGCGCCATTTCCATATTTGTTATAGTGTAGCTGGTCTCTTGAAGTTCTTCATCAGATGTTCCAGATCTTCAATTTTTATACATCATCAGAAAATGCTCATCAGGTTGAACAACTTTTGTTAAGGCACCATTTCCATAATTCTTATAGTTTATCTGTTCTGTTAAGGTTCTTCATCAAGTGTTCCAGTTTTCAAAATAAACTATAGCCTATATGTTGCCCAGGCTTAATAGCTATACAACAAAAAAGTTTCATTCAAATCCGTCCAGTAGTTTTTGCGTGAAACGCGTACATACATACAGACAGACAAGAAATTCCAAAAAAAATTTTTTGCTTTCTATTATTCTTATTAAGTCTCCATTTAGGTCAAAAATACTAAATTTACAGACAAAATATTTTTACTGTTTTATTATATGTATAGATGTATGTGTATTATGTGTTGATGATGATTGATACGACGTTTTTTCAAAACCAATAAAAATTCAGCGTGTATATATAAAATTAATTCACTTTTTACGACACGCGTTGATGTCTTTTATAGGTAGCACCAATACACATATGAAAGACTTCAACGCGTACGTGTGTATTTATATTTAGACTGATAGATAAAGCGTTTATTTGAATTGTATGTGTTTGTAACACACATACAACGAAATTTATTTTATATACACATTTAAAATCAAAGTAGACATAACAATAATGATAAGATCAATGCGTGTTGCAGCTTTTTTGTTTATAACCAAATTTTGTTACCAAGTATATAAGAAACTATCTGTCGCCCGCGGCTTCGCCCGCGTGAGTTTCGCTTAGATGAAAAATCTCTCTTGGAGCTTTTCATCAGATGTTCCAGATCTTAAATTTTTATACGTCTGCAGAAAATGCTCTTCAGGTTGAACGACCATAAAGCAATAACGACAATAAGGCGCCATTTCCATATATGTTATGGTGTAGCTGGTCTCTTGCAGTTCTTCATCAGATGATCCAGATCTTCAATTTTTATACGTCATCAGAAAATGCTCATCAGGTTGAACGACTTTTGTTAAGGAACTATTTCCATAATTCTTATAGTTTAGCTGTTCTGTTAAGGTTCTTCATCAGGTGTACCAGTTTTCAAAATAAATTATAGCCTAAATGTTGCCCAGGCTTAGCTAGCTTAGCTATACAACAAAAAAAGTTTCATTCAAATCGGTTCAGTACTTTCGGAGATTAGCGTGATCATACATACAGACAGACAGACAGACAGACAGACAAGAAATTAAAAAAAAAATTTTTTGCTTTCTATTATTTATTTTAAGTGTCCCTCTATCCATTTCAGTCAAAAATACTAAATGTACAGACAAAATATTTTTACTGTTTTATTATATGTATAGATAATCATTCTTTGGCCAGAGATTTACCATTGCCATTCAAATGAGCAAAACTGCCAGCCTTTTGGGCACGTTGCCACTGGAGAACGTTTTTTTTTGTATTTAGATTATATATTTAGTTTTTAATTTAATTAGCATTATTTTAAAAAGTTAACAATGAATAAGTCTACACAAAAATAATGGAATTCGGAAAGGGTGAAGCTGGATGCACACGTCAGTTTATTTCCGTACGGAAGTTTCAGATTCAGATCATGCTTTTCATACGAAATGTTTGAGTAAGCGCACATGTGTAAACATGTGGCTAACATTTTCCGTTTAGAAAAAAACGGACGTGTGCGCCCACTCGGACATTTTTATATAAAAAGCGAGTATTAGGGTTCCCGGATCTGAAATTTCCGTACGGAAAAAAAAGTGACGTACGCGGCCGGCTTTAAAAGGCTCAAGGGTAAGGCATCGGAATGTAAAAGTCACGTGTTTGACTGAATTGTCACATTTACGAGGTCCGTTAATGACCACCTCGCTCACTACAGGTGCCGTGTCATGAGCTGCTAAACAAACACACAATACTTATTATACTGTTGTTCGAAACTGAGCAATGATTGTATTATTTTCTCTTAGTCAAAGTCAATTATTTTTATTTATATAGGCTTAAAAATAGCACTTATAAATCGTCACATTCTTGTTTTTTAGTTAGTTGATGTCATAAAATTACTTAAAGCTTTACCACCGCCTACAAAGCGCAAGTGGAGAAGAGGCGGCGCAACAAACTCCACTGCTGCATTTTCTCCAAAGACGTCACTTTACAACATATGTCTTACAATTAAATTACTGTGTCTTATTATTTTTACTTCTGTTAAATAGACTTCCTAATACCATTTTTAGTTTAAAAAGTTTAGCAATAGTAGTTACCGGACCAAAAGAGTGCCGAACTATGTTACTTTTCTATCTTCTTCTCTATCTCTTCATCAGTGCTATGATAGATTTCTCGTCGATCTATCATAGCACTGATTCTTATGAAACATCATAGCAGAGCAGTAAACAGGAAAAAATATAGTTTATTACAGAGAAGATCAGATACGATATTGCAACCTTCAAAAAACGAGTCTACATCTTCTTGAAAGGCCGGCAACAGTCTGTAATACCCCTGGTGTTGCAGTTGTCCATGGGCAGCGGTGATCGCTTACCATCAGGTGACCCGCTTGCTCGTTTGCCGCCCTAGTTATAAAAAAATCCGTTTCCTTACATATTATAAAATAAAGTCCTCCGCCGCGTCTGTCTGTCTGTCTGTTTGCGATAAACTTAAAAACTACTGATCGGATTTTCGTGCGATTTTCACCAATGAACGCTACGCTAGTAATAATACACACACAGAAATATACTTTGTTCTACACAGGAAGGGCTGGAGTTCCTGAAAAAAATAAATAATGACAGCAAAGTAGATATTTATTTTTATTTTACTTCAGTCTCAGATAAATCGCATTTAAAAATTTACTAGTGTAAAATTAACCTAAAAATTTCAACAAAAGTCGATCTAGTTTCAGTCTAGCTCACCAATACAGCAATAGAAATGGCATAGGCATTAGACGCACACAGACACAGGCGTAGAAAAGGATTAGAGAAAAGTTTGAAATAGTTCTTCGTCTCCGCACTCGCCGTGGAGGAGGCGGCTTGCGCGCGCGCGTCGCCTCGCCTCTTAAAGTCGATCGAGTTCAACGACCTTATTTTTTCGCGAACAGCTGACGAAAATCACATGTGTGTTGTGGTGTTAGAAATTTGAAGTGTGTGATGTGTTGTGATTTTCTGTGGGTGTTTATGTGTTGGCAGATTTTGAAGGTGAGTTTTTTTTGGTTATTTTGTTTTCGGCCAATGCTTGCTGTTATTTTTCGGTTACATTTTATTAACATAACTAATACTTTGTATTTTATTTAATTCGGTATATAATCATAGTTGAATTTAAACCTTTATTGATGTTATAAATACATATGTATCTTTTAATCTTGTTTTTTTACATTCGCTACGGTTATTTTCTGAAATTTGAGTATTTTTCTTATTATATGGAAGCATAAAAACTATTTTAAATATGTATTAATAACCAAAGAGTTTCACCAAGTTATCGTTAACTTATTATTATATTCATATTCGATTCTGCATTTTGGTTGTCATTCTTGGCCTGGCATCTACCGATATCTATTATTATAAGTTACTTTCATTGTGAAGCTACAATAATACTATTTTAAAATAATAGTAAACTATAGACCCTTATCGGGTCTATTTCTTTACCAATAAAATACTATTCAACGACCCGAGATTTCTTATTATATAGAGCTCTCACGCTCTACACTAATCTAAAATTTCGTGGAATTCAAAGAAACTAATATAAATACAAAGTCAAGTTAAAGAACATACAAAAAGGGTAACACCTGCAAATGCCTTCAATGATCTAAACTGTTAAGTTTAAGTGTTATTGCTTTCAAAATGTAAATAACTTCGAAAGGAATGATAAACATGACTTCCCGCAGTCGGGTTAATAAGGTATTCATTGATCTTTAGCCCCATTGTGGTAAAAAGTTAAATTTAAAATTGACGCAGGCACCTTCTTGTCAACTACAGCTGGTGTCAATGCGATAATTTAAAAATTTTAAATGATGAAATACGCCTATACGCCTTTATCATCATTTCTTCGTTTTAAAAAGCTTTGATTATTCTAGAATTTTGGGAGATATGTTCTTTAATTTAAATATTTGTTTTAAAAACTTACATTCTTATTAAATATAGAAATAATTTATGATGAAAAAGAGCAAGGTCGTTTAAAGACCTGGGCGCGGATTCAAGTCCTGCTCGCATAGAATTTTTTCATTATATCTAATTTCTATATTTAATACTAGCGCCTCGCCCCGGCTTCGCTCGAGAGGTACATACATAAATTGTAGCCTATGTATAATTCTGAAGCTTTCTATTGGTGAAAGAATATTTTGAAATCGATTCAGTAGTTCCGAAGATTACCCACAAACAAACTCAGAAACTTACAAAAACTTTCTCTTTATATGTAAAACTAGCTTTTGCCCGCGGCTTCGCCCGCGTGAATTTCCCACGGGAACAGTGCTTTTTCCCGGGATAAAAAGTAGCCTATGTGCTATTCCAGGTCATTATCTACCTCTGTACCAAATTTCATCGAAATCCGTCCAGTAGATTTTGCGTGATTGAGTAACAAACATCCTCACAAACTCACAAACTCACAAACTCACATCCAAACTTTCGCATTTATAATATTGGTATGGATTAATGTGAAGAGTACTTTTGTACCTACTGCATTTTGAGTCCACAAAAATCCTTAAAAAAATAGATAGTATTTGAAACAGTTTTTTTTAAATAAAGATGGGTTTGCTCTTGACTACAATCTTGTCCGAGGACAGAGATGAGGTCTACGATGTAGGAGCTTATCCGAAGTAGCCTATTATTGTCACCAGGCAGATCTTGGTGTGGAACAAAAAAATCATGTCCGTGCAGTTACTTAATCATTGAGGGAGTTGGAAACCCATCATGAGTGTCCATCAGGTCATAAATAACATAATAATGCATTGTCATCAGAACTGAAGCTACGTATAAAATTTCAACTACTTAGGACAAGCGAAAATAATACTAATTTAACTTGCAAGATTAAATTAAGCGTCAAAACCACTTCTATTTGACAATTATTATTTCGAATTCTGTGTTCATTCATATAAGTATTTGATACATAAATGATAGCTAATGGTAGGTACGTACTTACATATATCGTAAAGTATAATTTTCGCTCGTCAGCTATTCGTAATCTATAGGCATAGCTATCATTATAAACATGATTTTTAAATACTTTGCGATTGTGACAGTAGGGAAACTGGTTCAGTTTTTTTTTATTTAACCGTTTTAAACCGGTCACATTTACATTTGCGATTGGGTATTGACATGTTGTGTTTTGTTTTAAATTAATAAATCAATGCTATTTGCATAAAGAAAGATTTTTATATGAGAAAACGGGACATTGGAAATTTTGAAGAGAAATCGTTGGTTGTCTTGGAATAATTTCAAGGAGATGGGATTTTATTTTTATTTTTATTTTATTTAACTTTTATTGTACACATACAATGTATACAATAGGTTTGTTTACAAGACAGTGTTATGTTTTCATGTATGTACGTATTTATCTATTTGTTATAATTACGGTAAACAAATAAAAAAAATAACATAAAATAATATAAAAAAGATATGGCACTTGGCATGATAGGCGACCAGTACTGTTTTAATGAGCTTCTTTCGGCATTTCTTCTCAGCATTGGTCATTCCGAAATGCTAGTAGTTTATGGCTTTGAAATTTATTGACAGGAATGGCGATCAGAGGAAAGGCCTTTGCCCAGCAGTGTAGGCTAATAAAAAAATAAAAATAAAAATGTGAAATAATGCATGAAAAGGTTTAGTACAATAAACGAATTTTGTTCGTGTAAGCCAAAAAACAATTAAACCAACATGATCGAATATTATAGGACATATACAGTCGAATATTATATGGCCAGGCCATAGGGAAGAATTTCAAGGAATAGTGGAATTTAAGTAACTATTTATGCTAAAAATGGGCATGATAAAACGTAAATGTTACAAAGTTTGTAAGTTAAATAAAAAATATCTTAATTCTTTCTCACTTATGACAATTCGTATCTTGAGTATGAAGGTTAATTTACATTTTATTCATGATAAAATATTAAACAGCTACTATAAAGTAAAATAATCTTTTATCAGTGGCATTTCAACTTTAAAACACCTCACACTTCCATATATAGACTAAGTATGTTTTTAATAAAACTTCATTTATGCCTCTTAAAGTTGGTAATTAGTTGGAAACTTGGGTAATAAGTAGATAACAAAAAGTACCTTCCATGCTGGTCTGGGAGCGAAGAAAAAACATAGAATATGCCAGCTGCTTCTCTTTCCGCGCAGATTGTAATAGTCAATCGAGGGAAAGGGCTTTAAACTGAGGATTCTTTCACTCATAGGCGATGGGCTAGCAACCTATCACTATATCTGAATCTCCATTCCATCAGAAAGCCCTCTATTCAGATAAGCGTGGCCTTCGAGTCTCACGACTTTTGGCTCTGTCTACCGCGTAAGGGTAAAAGACGTGATTCTATGTATGTATGTAATAAGTAAAATATGTATGGCGATAGAATCAACGAAAGTGGTTTTATGAAATTTGTTACTCAAATCCGACTCGCGCTTGACCGTTTTTTGTGAAAGTAGCCGGCTGGGGACCTCGTCAAGAATGTTTACTACATAATTTGGTAATAGGCATGCACATTGTGTTGTGTGACGCGACCTTTATTTTTATAATGTCCTTGTGGTACACATTATGTGTCATTTATTTTTTACCCCCTATTCAAGGATACCGTGAAGTATAACAATTGTTTTTCATTCATAGCCATACTAACTGTATTACAGATATTTTATTATATTTATTGTTACGTCTTTTTCCCACCCTTGGTAGGCAGAGCTAACAGTCGTGAGACTCGAAGGCCATGCTTAGCTGGATAGTGGGCTTATTGATGATATAGAGGTTCAGATAGGTATAGTAACAGGTTGCTAGCCCATCATCCATGAGAGAAGGAATCACCAGTTTAAAGCCTTCTTTCCCTCGATTACTTTTACAATCATGGGCATATTTTGTAAACTCCTATCAAAATACATCCAATATTATAGAGAAATGAAGAACATAATTTAACTGACAGGTTTTTTTTTTTCGAAATTTTTTTTCGACGAGTGTTGTATGGGCCAGCCAAGTCACCAGCCGGGGAGCCGAGGCCGGAGGCCGCAGGCCGAGCTGCGTCCAAGCGAGGCCGAAGGCCGAGCTCCGTCTCGTGCGAAAAGAATTGGGCGAGGCCGAAGGCCGAGCCATTCATGGATGACGTGATGATGACAACTCATACCTCAAGTCACCAGCCGGGGAGCCGAGGCCGCAGGCCGAGCTGCGTATATGAATCCGAGAGGCGAGGCGAGGCCGGAGGCCGAGCCCCTCCTCCAGCCGGGGCAAGCGAGGCCGTAGGCCGAGCTGCGTTTTAACAGCAAAGAGCATAAGGCAAAGTACTCTTTCGGCTCTTCACCTAATCCCAACCGACAACATTTCTTTGTAGATGACTTTTTCATAATTTCCCTAAAATTTTTCGTGCAATCGCAACTGCAAAAAAATTACTGCCCTGCACAGCACGCGAGGTGCTTGCACCTCGCGCAGCCACGCAAAACTAGTGTAACTATACAAAATTGAATGTTGACTGACCGATTGATTGGGATATCATCATATTAGGAAAATAAATAAAAAATCAACACAGAGACGAAACTGCTGAACGTACCAACTTGACATTTTGGAGAGAGATTCTTTATATATGCGTTAGTAGGTATTGCATGAAATCCATACTAATATTATAAATGCGAAAGTTTGGATGTGAGTTTGTGAGTTTGTGAATTTGTGAGTTTGTGAGTTTGTGAGGATGTTTGTTACTCAATCACGCAAAATCTTCTGGACGGATTTCGATGAAATTTGGTACAGAGGTAGATAATGACCTGGAATAGCACATAGGCTACTTTTTATCCCGGGAAAAAGCACTGTTCCCGTGGGAAATTCACGCGGGCGAAGCCACGGGCAAAAGCTAGTATAGAATACATACAAACATAGATTCACGTCTTTATCCTTTACGGGGTAGACAGAGCCAAGAGTCGTTCGACTCGAAGGCCACGCTTAGCTGAATAGTGGGCTCTCTGATGGAATGGAGATTCAGGTATAGTGACAGGTTGCTAGCCCATCGCCTATCGGAGGAATCCCCAGTTTAAAGCCCTTTCTATCGATTGACTTTGAGAATCTTTTTTTTTTATTATTTAAAAAATATAAAGAAAATGTTTGTATGTTTGTATGTTATTAATATCGTACCATTATCAAGTTCATGTAACAGCTTAGAATCAATAAATTATCTAACGTGTTCACCATGCATAAATAAAAAAACAATACTTGGAATTCCGCGCGTGCGCCTAACGACTTCTATAGGAATCCAGCTGCTTATTATAATTGACAATTGATAAACATAGTACAGATAGCTCTAGATACTTTTTAAAGAGATTGATTTTGAAGAAATTTGTCGCAATGGATGACCTGGACCTGGATTCATTTCTATATACTCGTAGTTATTTTTACCTCAACATTTTTGTAACGTCTGGACTTAAAATGTTCTAATTTTTAACAAACTAATATATAGTCTAATAAGTCTTGCAATATCTTTAGATTTTCAAAATTTGACGAAGTTTTTTATATGTATGAATTTTTGTTACTGACTGTACAAAGTATTTCTCAAAAGAATTTTCCGTTTGCATATTTGTTTTTTTAATAACAATTGGATCATTAAGCAACTATGCAAAATGTAACGATCTCTATTTTGATGTACTCGTAAATACATCATTATCGGGTATGTAATTTGCTCAAGTAAATATATTCGTAATAAACAAGCAATTACACAATAATTAAGTAACGAAATGTGTTTTATACCTTTTGAGCTACCGCTTTACAGCTTTTTCTGATACATTTTAGGGTACAGTCGGGGACAGTGGGGTCAGTTTTACCCACTGTGTCACCGAATCCTATCCCAGGGGAGTCAGGTTTATCCGTCATCGACTGCACTTACGAGGCTTTACACTAATTACGCAAGGCGATCCACACTATGCATCCACTTGCAGGGTTGCCAGATGGAATTTTCTATTTCTCCCCAAAATTTAAATTATATTTCTCCAAAACGATAATATTTTCTTTAATTTTACCCAAAGGCCCAACCGGTTTTTTTGCCCGTGTTCCTAACGGCCAATGAGCTTTTTTTTTTTCAACAATTCTTTCGAAAACGATTGTTAAATTAAACGTCCTGCGCACGACACAGTTTGTCACATCATCAGAATACAGATGCTCTGTTGATGACAAGTTGAATCGTGTGTAGAACGTATATTTTTTTTAATGGAAGCGTTTGTTTTCATCAAGAAAGGATGCGTCCCAAACCTAAAAACAAAATACCCAAAATTCTCCACGACATTTATTTTTTCTCCAAGCATTTCTCCAAAAATTCCATTTCTCCAAAATTTCTCCAAGAGTAAAATTTTTACCCAGAATTGCGAAAAATATACCCAATCTGGCAACCCTGCCACTTGCCTCGCATGTCAACGTGATCTGTCAGCTAGGCGTCCGAGCGTAAGATCTCTTGTTAATTATTATAATATTCTTACGTCGTACTCACGCCGGCTACATAGTTACACACTCCCACAGAGACAAGGCAAAAACTTGTGACAATTAAAATCGTCACGTAATTTTGAATTTTACTTTATTCTGTCATGCCTGTTCTCTTTATTCGCGGTCGACCCTCCTCGTTCTAGAACGGTCTATTCTGGGTTGTCGGTGTACTGAACATTGAACATTCCATATTTTAGGCAACGGTTGTCCACCACGTGGCCAGCCAGTGCCTTTTGACAGTGTTGGTCTTGCATTTTATTTGATTTAACGTGACTAATTTAAATATAACGCGGGCAACATAGTACACACTATTACAGCGACAAGTTCGTCGACTCATTGGTCGATTCAGTTTACAAACGTTTGATATCTTAATTGTACTGAAACTGAAAGGTTGTCAATATTTTTAATTAGTTTACCACTGACAGTAAACTAAACTTTAATTGTTAACTTCTACAGATGCAGAATCAATTCACCTGGTGAAATAAGTCCAAAATGAACTGAAGATACTAAAAAGTCTATTCTTTTCTCCCAGGTGATATCACCTAGGTGAACAGAGGGGAATATGCCAACAAATTTGGTAGAAATTAATTTATAAAGTTTAAGATTCTGTCATCACGTTTATGGTAGGTATGGTGTTGGTGTGTTCATCTTTGCCTCGAAGAGAGTGTAAAGCACTATCGCAAGTTGTTAATAGATTAACATACCTATTACAGTTTAAATGTCACTGTTTATAGCAGAGTAGATATCGTGGCGGTATGAGCTAATTGCTTTTAAAAAAGAATACTGAAACTAAAACATGTGATACAGTGTTTTTAAATTAAGCGACGACTTTTTATTTATTTTGTGGTACAATAGTGACCAAATCCTATTATTGATAGATGGAAATAAAACATAGTTAAATGAACCAATAACAGCACAACCAAAACCCTGGCTGGTAGGACAAGGTACACGAGAAAACCACTTCGTGACAAGAATGGTGGGCTTATTGTGACTTCCGAAAAACAGCTAGAGCGTTGGCGTGAGCATTTCGAGGATGTATTCCGCATACCTGACGCATCCCCACCAGATACTAATCCAAGTGCGAACCCAAGTGCTCTACCATCTCAATCCTTGGACATCGATACATCCCCACCATCTAAAGAAGAAGTCGAAGAGGCCATAATGTCTCTTAAGAATGGGAAAGCACCTGGCCTTGACCTCTTAACAGCAGAAATGCTCAAAGCCGACAAAACAACGGCTACCGAGGTCTTAACACCCCTAATAGAAAAATTTTGGATCTCTGAAGAGCTTCCGGATGAGTGGAATAAGGGTATCTTAATCACAGTCCCCAAAAAAGGTGACCTTAGCGAATGTAGCAATTGGAGGGGTATCACTTTGCTCTCCGTGCCGTCGAAAATACTGAGCAAAATACTCCTTAACAGGATATCAAAAGCAGTTGAGCCACTTCTTCGGAAAGAACAGGCTGGATTCCGCCCCAACCGCTCATGCGTGGACCAAATAAATTCACTCCGGATCATACTCGAAGAAGCAACCGAATGGCAGCGTGAAATCTATTTCACGTTTGTCGACTTCGAAAAAGCTTTCGACACATTGCTTTGGCCCAGTATTTGGCACCGGCTTGACGAAATCGGAGTCCCGCCCAAGGTCAGAGACCTTCTAAAAGCCCTATACAAAAACTACTCCTGCAAAGTTGCTCATGAAGGACTCATTTCCCAAGACATCGCAGTTCACGCCGGAGTCAGACAAGGGTGTCTTCTCTCGCCCCTTTTGTTTCTTATCGTTCTGGATGGCATAATGCTCAGAGTGAACGACGGCAAGCGACGCGGTATAAAGTGGGGGCTGTCCGATCAACTGGACGACCTAGACTACGCTGATGACCTGTGTCTGCTCAGTCACAAGCACGTCGACATGCAAGCTAAACTGGACGATCTGCAGCGAGAGGCCGCAAAAGCGGGGCTTAAAATCAACGCGAAGAAGACGCAAGAGATGCGCACGGGGAAAAATCCGCGACCGCTGATGCTCGGTACAGACCAGATTCAGCAGGTGCAACAGTTCCCCTATCTTGGAAGTGTAGTCTCAAAGACTGGCGGAGCGGAAGAGGATGCTGCTGCTAGAATAATAAAAGCTCGAGCCGCCTTTGCACAACTCCGGTCCGTATGGCGTTCCAAAAAGTTAACCCACAGAGTGAAACTGAAAATATTTCGGTCAAACGTAAAAACAGTCCTCTTATATGGATGTGAAACGTGGAAGGTCACCAAAAAGATCACGTCGCCTATCCAGGTCTTTGTGAACCGCTGCCTGCGTCAAATACTTGGCATTTTCTGGCCAGACAGAATTTCCAATGAACAGCTGTGGGAAAGATGCCGGGAAATGCCAATAGACCTCCAAATTAGGCGCCGCAAGTGGTCATGGATTGGTCACACACTGCGAAGGGATCCCTCACATATCCCGAGGCAAGCTCTGGAGTGGACCCCCCAGGGCAAGCGCAAAGTTGGCCGTCCCAAGCAGACCTGGCGACGCACTATTGCAGCGGAGCTCAAGACAATCGGGCTGACCTGGCCCGAAGTGAAGCGCGTAGCCCAAGATCGAGGAAACTGGCGAAACACTGTCGACGCCCTCTGCCCCACATGGGGGCCATAGGACTCAAATCAAATGAACCAAATTTAGGTTTATAGGTAACTGGCGACCCGACCCGGTTTCGCACGGGTTACAATCAATACTTAATCCCATCCAGTGAAAACCAAATCGAAATAGCATGTTTTTTAAAGAGTTTAAAGTATAACGTACTATTGACATGTATTCTGTGGTAAAACTGACACGAGAAATGACTTTGTACTGATATTAACTTCTCAAGGATCAAATTCAGATAAAAAAAGGATGTGGAATAAGTAATGCTATTTGTTTGCGGTTTGAAACGAAAATGATGTTTAATGCAAGCATAAGCCATAATCCTAAATTGAGCCGGTCAAAGCTTGTCGAGTCATCCAATGAAACGTTATGCGATCGTTAATTAAGTA
Organism: Ephestia elutella; assembly: GCA_018467065.1. NCBI lineage: Eukaryota > Metazoa > Arthropoda > Insecta > Lepidoptera > Pyralidae > Ephestia > Ephestia elutella. The sequence continues at coordinate 17,027,945 of CM031580.1, read as the reverse complement.
AAGGTCAATGGTGTCTGTATATTTATACTGTAAAATAGTTGTGGCATAGTCTCTAGATCTAGCCCACCTATTTGCAGGTCTCAGGTGAAATTCCTAGCAGAGCACTTATTGGAATAGCTCCAAATTCTATATACCACTTGGGGTCTTCTGCAATCGAAATTCATCTAAAATAAAAAATAGTTAGTCTAGATCTATACATCCACCTATTTGTAGATCCCAGGTGAGATTCCTGGCAGAGCACCTATTGGCATAGCTCCAAATTCTATACAGCACTTGGGGTACTCTGCGATCAACTTTTTTTATCATAAATTGTTGTTAACTTAAAAAATATATATATTTTGTGTCCGATCAAAGCTCGCGACCGTAGGGGAAATTTTTTGATGGTGCTCTGAGAATAATACCTCTCCTAGATACAATTTACGCCAATCACACTTTTGCTCACTCTTTACCTCTGAAATACGGGGTCCCGGGTTCGATTCCTAGTCGTGATGGAAAAATATAAATTTTTAGATTGACCTGCGACTTGATTATTAATGTATTTATTTAAACTTTATTGCATAAAATACATGTGTAAAAGTACAATGGGCGGACTTGATGTTCTAGGAAATGAGAGAACCAGGGATTACAGGAAATTCCTAGGGATACCACGAATATGCATTTATTTATCAATACATATATTAATCTATACACATAACAAGACAGTAAAAATATTTTGTCTGTACATTTTCTATTTTTGACTGAAATGGATAGAGGGACACTTAAAAATAATAATAGCAAGCAAAAAATATTTTTTTGAATTTTTTGTCTGTCTGTCTGTAGTATGATCACGCTAATCTCCGAAAGTACTGAACCGATTTGAATGAAACTTTTTTTGTTATATAGCTATTCAGCCTGGGTAACATTTAGGCTATAATTTATTTTGAAAACTGGAACACCTGATGAAGAACCTTAACAGAACAGCTAAACTATAAGAAATATGGAAATGGTGCCTTAACAAAAGTCGTTCAACCTGATAAGCATTTTCTGATGACTTATAAGAATTGAAGATCTGGAACATCTGATGAAGAACTGCAAGAGACCAGCTACACTATAACATATATGAAAATGGCGCCTTAGTAAAAGTCGTTCAACCTGATGAGCATTTTCTGCTCACGTATAAAAATTGAAGATCTGGAACATCTGATAAAAAGCTCCAAGAGAGATTTTTCATCTAAGCAAAACTCACGTGGGCGAAGGCGCGGGCGACTGCTAGTCCTATATATAGACCATAGATGGCATAGGTTTAACAACTTAAAATATCCGATACTGATTTTATTAAACCAGTATACCTACATAATTATATGTGACATGAATAAATTTATCCAACGGCTAGAAGTGACAAGGAAAGCCGTGGGGCAGCAGTATATCATGGAGTGGGAAGTTGATACCGCTCTGCCACAAACATGTAAATTGCTGAACATGATCCAACCGGGAATCGAACCTGTTCCCTTTTTTTGTAGCTCTACGCTCATGCTAAATATAAATGGCTCTGTAAGTGAAATATAGATTCATAGAACTATACCAATTATGTCACTTATTCGAGTAGTAACTATTATTTAATCTGTGCTTATGTAAATAAAGGAAAGGAAGAAGCGAATTTAATTTTGTATTTTTATAATATTTTGTATTTTTTTTATAGGAGGCCTATACCCAGCAGTGGGTCACGGAAGGCTGTGGATGATGATGATGATGATAAATATGTGAAAGTTACAAGTTACAACTCGGTTAAAAAAAAATTGAGAAAACTCGCTTGTATCACTGTTGTATTTTTTTTTATAAATTTTGAATTATTTTAATGATAAAATTTATGTATGGAAAACAATGGAAAACTTTATGTATGGAAGTAATTATTTAAAATTGAAGATTCGTTCACGTCTTTTTTGTGATATATAATATATTATTTAAGTCATGTATTATCGATATAATGGCACAAAAAAGTGCTTTAAAATCAATCGGTCAACCCTTTCAAATACCTCTACAGTTAGTAGTACCCACCGTTCCCACCTCTTCAGTATTGGTGTGTAAAGGCACCGGGGTGTTTTTAGTGGGTCCAAGTCCCACATGCCGCTTCACTGCTCGACTGTTGAGAAGTGAAGCGGTATGCGAAGGCTTACTTCTTACTTCCATCGAGGACGCTTTTCCGCAATTAGGCCTCCAGTTTGGGCCCTTTTTGCGTGAGGAGGATGGGCCGGAACTTCATTCGAGCCAGCCCAGCTCCTTTAGGAAGCGAAGAACCGCCGATGGTGTACGGCAGGCTTCGCTCATGGTCCCTGGGTTCCCCAGGAACTCTTCTCTTGTAGTTGCAACGCCACGACACTCCAGAAGGAGGTGGCTTGCAGTTTCTTCAGCCTCCATGCATGCCCTGCATAGTGGGCTGTCTGTAATACCTAGGGTGTAAAGGTGTTTATTTAGTGTACAATGACCAGTAATGATGCCAATCATAATGCGTAAATACCTTCGTGGTAGCCTAAGCAGACGTTTTGAGAAGCGACTGTCCCATTCGGGAAGTGCTTCCCTTGCCTGCCGGCATGTGTCGAGGGTTCGCCATAATTGGGATTGTTCTTCACTGCTGCGCAAGCGGATCCAGGAGCGAACCTGCGCGAAAGGGATCGGGGCCATCGGCAGAGGTCCCACAGGGGTACGGCTCGATCCCCTTCTTGCCAGCTCATCAGCTGCATCGTTGCCTAGTGAGTTGCTATGACCTTTAATCCATTGAAGGGTAACTGAGTTGTACTTACACAAGTTATCCAAGGATTTATGACATTCTAGTATGAGTGCTGAGTCAACCTGGGCACGTCGTAGGGCGAGGAGGACAGCCGCACTGTCGGTCAGGATACGGATAGACATGTCTGTTACCTTTTTCCTTGTGATTTCTACCGCAGCATGAGTGATGGCTACACACTCCGCCTGGAAAATGGAGTTGTCCACCCCCAGAGTTGTGCAGTAGTGAATATTGAGGTCTTGAGAGAAAACACCTGCTCCCACACCAGTTTCCGTCTTTGAGCCGTCGGTGTATACTCTTACTTCTTCGGGCCCCGAGCTGTCCCAGGGTTCCTCATGTAACTGAATTTTGTATTTCTTGTCAAAGAAGAACTGTTTGCCGATCCTATCATTTATGGAGCCAGCCAGATCTGCCGTGTCCAGGGCCATTGATAGAATGCGTGTATGCGTCGTTGAGGTGTTTCTTTTCCACATACCCAAGGTATGTAGCCTCATTGCGGCCACCTGTGCTTCTTGTTTGATATGCAGGTGTAGTGGTTTGATGTCTAGGATGGCCTCCAGGGCTGCTGAGGGACATGTCTTCATGCAACCACATATAGCAAGGCACGCCATCCTTTGAAACTTTTGTAGTTTATCTTGCACTGTGACTAGTGTGGTTCTATACCACCAAACTAGGGCTCCATAAGTAACCGCCGGACGTATGACCGTCAAATATAGCCACTTCATGATCTTAGGGGCTAAGCCCCAATTTTTGCCTACCATTCGACGACAGTGCCAGAGGTTTATTGTTGATTTCTCAAGTTTGTTGTCTAGGTGCTTACTCCAGTTCAGCTTGCTGTCCAGAATGACACCAAGATACTTTACCTCGCTGGACAGACTCAGGTTCGTGTCAAAAAGCTTTGGTGGAGTAAAGTTTCCTAGTAGTCTTTTATTGGTGAACATCACCAGTTCCGTCTTACTAGCGTTAACCGATAGTTCGTGTTCTCTACACCATGACTCTACAATACGTAGTGCACTTCTGGTGAGGCTACTTATTGTGTTGGCAGAGCGTCCTGTGATTAGTATCACTAGGTCGTCTGCATAGCCAATAGTGAGGTAGTGTTTTTCATTCAGTTGCTTCAGTAGATCATCCACTACCAGGCTCCAGAGAAGGGGGGAGAACGCCCCCTGTGGGCATCCTTTGGTAGCTAGTACCTTTGTGGAATCACATATCTCTAACTGAATGTTGCGTTGCTCCAGCATGTTTGATATCCATCCTGACACGGTGTCCGAGACCCCGTGTCTCTTTAAGGCCTCGATCATACAGCCGAATCTTGTTTTGTCGAAGGCACCTTCAATATCTATGAAGGTCCCAAGACATATAGCTTTGTCCTGTATTGCGGATTCTATTGTTACTACTACTTCATGTAGTGCTGATTCCGTTGACTTTCCCGCACAGTATGCGTGTTGTTTTGGATGTAAGGGCTTACTTATCAGTGCCGTGTCTCTGATATGTCTGTCACATAGTCTTTCGAGAGTCTTGAGCATGAAAGACGACAGACTGATAGGTCTGAAGGATTTGGCACTGGTGTAGTCTGTTTTGCCAGGTTTTGGTATGAAAACCACTTTTACCTCGCGCCACTGTTTGGGGACATACCTATAGGCTAGGCATGCCGTTAACAAAGTTATTAAATGTTCGATGAGCTTATCACCTCCCCATTTCAGTAGACCTGGGAAGATTCCATCAGGACCAGGGGATTTGAACATTTGAAAGCTGTTGATTGCCCACTGTAATCTATCTGGTGTGATTATTTCTTGGGCTATAGTCCAGTCTTGTTCCGTCGGCTGGTAGTTTGACTCTGTCCAGGTCGTGTCTTGCTGGTCTTTTAGACAGCCTGGGAAGTGAGTGTAGAGAAGGACGTCGCTAATCTCTTCTTTAGTCGTGGCGTAGCTGCCGTCCTGTTTTTTGAGAGTACCAATTGTTTTCTTAGGTTCTCCTGCCAGAACCTTTCTGATTCTCGAAGCTTCCGAGGTGGATTCGATGTTGGTGCAGTACTTGCAGAATGATTTACGGCTAAAGGCTCTGATCCGCTTTTTGTAAGTAGCGCGTGCCCTAGCGTAGTTGTCCCAGTCATAGTCGTTTCTGGTGTTTATGGCTCTGTTGAAAAGACTATGAACCTGCTCTTTCCTCCTTACTAGTTCTGGACCCCAGAGTCGGTTTCCCCCTCTGGAGCAACAGGAGCCTTTGAGGGGGCAAGTTTGTTCATAGCTGCTACAGACAGCCTGTGAAATTGCAGTTGCATATTCTTCCACCTGTGCGGTGTCTGTAAGCTCCGACACCTTTTTAGAAGGTCCCAGGTGATTTTCCAACAGTCTATTGTATGCGACTTTGTTGGTTTTCCTAGGGTTTCTGCGAGGGGTCGGTGTAGTTATGGTGAGGTTTAGCTGATATTTGATCCATCTGTGGTCTGAGCATGACGTTTCTTCGGACACGTGCCAGTCCGAGATGTGATCAAGTATAATGTTTGTAGCTAAAGTGAGATCTATAATGGTTTGAGCTCGTTTAGTAATAAAGGTTGGTTTGTTACCTTTGTTGATGATGTTGAGTTTGGTCTGGAGGAGGTAGTCTACGAGTTCCTCACCTCGGCTGTTAGGTGATTCCGAGCCCCAGAGCACATGGTGTGCGTTTGCGTCTGTTGAGACGATGAGCTCTAGGTTGTGAGTGTCGCAGTAACTTACCAGCTCCATGAATTCACGAGTGGGCATTTCCGTATCCGACGCAAGGTACGCGGAAGCTATCACTGTATTAGGTAAGTTTTTGTAGTCACTTGTCGAGATCCTGATGGCCGTCAGATCTCTGGAAAATAAGTGTGTTAATGGCAGAGCATTGAAGTTTCGGGGTAAGTATATGCAAGATCTAGGTGAAATGCAAGTGGTGTCGTAGATGAGCTTACCTCCGATGTTATTAAGGCCACATATGGTATTTCCTCTAATCCACGGCTCCTGGATTAGGGCTATGGTCCTGTGTTTCTCCAGCTGGCTCCGCAGGTTAGCCGTCGCGGTCTGGCTGTGCTGGAGGTTTGCCTGGATGACCTCAGTCATCCGGGTCGGAGTTCGAGGAGAACACTGTTCTCGTCCCCTCCCCCTCGTTCCCCCCGCAGTCCATCTGCGCCAGGCGCCGCTCCGCTTCCAGGATGTCGTCGTCAGCGGGGTCGCTCTGGTGTGAGGCTGTGCCAGTCATCGCCGTAGCCCCAACCAAGGGATCCTCGGTGGGGTTGGCCATCGTCGGCGAGGACGGCTTCGGGGTGTCGGTTCGGCCTGAGGGTCCTGCCTCAGCGCAAGGCGCAGTGGCGGATTCCTTCTCAGGCTCTGTCAAGTCGATGACCTGGTCCTTGTCGCTGCCCCCGGTGGGTATCTGTAGATACACCGACCCGAGGGAGAATGCCAGGCATCGGTCGCGTCCTTGTATGACCGGAATCAAGTCGTCAGGGACCCCTACCTTGACGAAGATTCCGGTGTCCTGTTTTTGGGAGCTGAAGAGCGTCCACTTGTCCACACCTGCCCAGGGGTTCATGCGGTGGAGCATGGTGTGTAGCTGTTCCAGCGTCCCGCTTCTCGCCGGTAGAAAGATGCCGCACTTGGTTTTCTTCGGTAGGTCCTTTTGAGACACTACCGACAGCGGCTGCCTGTTCGAGGCGGCAGGGAGGCTAGTCACCACCCCTCAAGCCAGGATCTGGTGGCTTCGTCAAGGCAAATGAGTTTAAGCACGCCATCTGCGATGACGGGCTTACCCCCAAATACCGGTACTACCACCGATTCCGGGTCGAGGACATGGTTCATGAGCTTTTCCTCTATGCTCACCTGTATTCCTTCCAGTTCGTCCGGACTCAGATCCGACCTGTTGACCGTGGTTACTGCCACCTGCAGGTCTGTCTGGACGACGCCGGCGTAAGTAGTCCCGCTCTTGCGTTGTGCAGTGTCCAACTTCACCTTTTTTGTCTCACCTCTGGGGGAGATGGTGTCGTCAAGACGGGCGCGCTTAGAGGGTTGGGACTTTGTAGTGCTCCGCTTTGGCAGGGGCTCCTTCGGCTGCTGTCCTGGGCCGGACTGCTGCTTCTTCGGCCGTTGTTGCTGCCTCCGCGGATGTTGGCCTCCTTTTTTGGAGGTAGTTTCGATCCCCTTGCGGGGTCTCGAGTAAAGCCTCACGTCTGCCCTCCGAGGAGGTAGACGCGAGTGTAGGTGTGGTAGACGGCGCGTTTGTCTCATTTCCGCGAGCAGTACGTGTATTGGACGGGTGCGAGACATTGTGTTTCGAAACGCGTTTGGTGCACGACAGATTGCCGTGTCTGTTCAACCGCCTACCAGTGTTCTGGACCAATGCAGGTTGCGATTGCTTTGCTTGGTTCCGGTTGCCCTTCCTTGCGCCGCGTCACTTCCTGCCAGGTCTCCAGTAGGATCCCAGAGCTCGTGGGACCCATTTGTCTGACGTGTAAGCCGGACGGGCCAGGGGCCACGTCCGTGTGTTTCTCCTCACCCGAGGGAGAGGAGGTGTGTAATTGGGTTATTTTATTTGAGGTGTCCATGTAACCTTGTGTATATGGTTTCACCCCTCAGGCACACCACCCTCCACCGAGTCCTCATTCGGGGACACAACCTCGGGTTGTGCCAGTGCTACCTTTGGGGTATAGCGCCCTGAGAGAGTCAGCCGCACGAGTCGGTGCGGCACTAAATTCCATCGCCCAAAAAACAAAGACCATGGGATCGAGCACCGCCGACTGCCGACCAACAAACCCCGGGCACTCGCTTGGCGGCCATCAGACTGGACACCGCAGCCGATTGAACGATGCTAGCTAGGCAAAGTCCTCCCGTTTTATGTCAATCCAGGGCCAAAGAGGTGTGTTGCTTTAGCAGGGTTTAAAATTCACCCTACCCCGCCGCAGCTCAACCACCAGGATCCCCTTTTCGACCATTACGGGTCACCGCGCACGGCACAAACACGCAGGTGGACATCCCCCCCACCGCCCAGCATCGGCATATTTTAGCGATGAAGGGCCCACGACTTCCTGTCCACAGAGAACCCGTCGCTGATGTTGGGATAGGTGCTATTGGGTATAGGATCAAGGAAGCGGGAGTTAGGATGGGAGGTTTAGACGGGATCAGGGAAGAGGTTATCGACAGAGGAGAGGGGGGGTTCGTCTGACGGTTTCCGTTACGTCTGTTTCTGAGGGAATCAGACCAATAACAGGCAGCAACCACGGGAAGGAAAATCCGAAAGACTTGCCATGATAGTCTAGGCGACCTGCGCTCGTATCCTGGCCATTGGCCAAACCGAACACCGGACAGGTGCACGGAATGAGATTCCATATACTAGAAACCCTCTTGGGAAAGTGTTACTTCTAGAACATCGAACCTCGCCCGGTATGCGAAGGCATTTTCACCTCGATAAAAAAAAAGAGTTATTGAATGTACGTAACATTTTAGTACATCCAACATGTTTTTTTGCTGAAAACGGCTTCTTATAGCTTTACCGTGATTTTACCTAGACTTGGACATTCAATGCTAATACGTTTTAATAACCTAATAAAAAGTAAATTAATTATTTCGGCAACAATAAAACTCTCCATAGTACATATTTTCACCTGAAATGTTTACTCAATTAAAATTAAAACTACTTAAAAATAAATAAAATTTCTAAGTCCGTTGGAAATGATATATAAAGGGGCTGGGACCTAATTATAATTATAAGTCACTCTATATAGGGGGAGGTTTTCTCGATTTTTCTTATTGACACGTAATCGGAATGTATTTTTGTAATTAAGATGTTCTTCGTATTAATTAGGGTTCGGTTCAGGGGAAATTGACTCGTATTATCATATTAATAAAGTACAAATATGTAAATATTTACTTATTTGCAGAAACATGGTTATTTGTGACATGATGGAAATCTACCTGTATATGTCCATCATGTCTTTGACTTTTTTAAAACTAGCCAAATTTTGGCGGCAGATTTTGATGATAAAATTTTCAAAGAAATACCAATTATGTAAAAAAAATATATAAAAATTTTTGGTCCTAAACTCAAATTTTTTAAGTATGGAAAGTAGAAGTTATTTAATTATTGTTTTTTTTTTGGAGTTGTATTCCATATTGAAACAAATTGGCTTTATCATCATATAAAGTTCAACATGTTTAGTACTTATATTTAAAGTAGATAAATAAATAATTGTCTACTATCTATTGTCTGCCTTTGCGCTCATTTATGTATTTACTTTTTGTCACTTCTTTGTATGTTCTTTTCTGTAAATGGCGCAATAAAGTGTTAATCTATCCATCTATATATAAGTCGTTTAAACGAACACTATAGAAGCTGCATAGATAGTATGAATAACTTTTTATAGTACTTCACGTTAATAAAGTTGATTAGCCTAAGTATGTTACATTAAGTTGTGTGTGTGTCTTTACACAAAAGTGCGTGTTTTTACACACTCTTCGAGTAGTCAGTGGACACGAAGTTATTGACTCTGGCTGCTGTTATTATTAAGTTCACCATCAGTTTTAATATAAGTGTCTGTAAATATTATCCTAATTCTAACTAATATTATAAATGCGAAAGTGAGTTTGTTTGTTTATTTGTTTGTTACCTCTTCACGCTTTATCTACTGAACCAATTTTCCTGAAATTTCGTATACATATAGTTAGAAGCACGGAGAAGGACATAGGGTACCTTTCATCCCGGGAAAAAGCACTGCTCCCGTGGGAAATTCACGCGGGCGAAGCCGCGGGCGAAAGCTAATACAATAATATGTATTCATAATTGACAAATTATTAAATACATATAGACCTTAAAAATATAGAGGTCTGAGATGAAAAACATACCTAAATATTAAAATATTTATCATTAGGCTTTGTTTGAAATTTTAGAAATTGTAAATGAATAAATGAATCTGCAATAAAATTAATATTTAAAATTCGAAAGTTTGGATGAATTAGGGTTTGAACGTCCATTTCCCCTGAACGTCCACATCTCTTGAACGGCCACAACCCTAAACGGCCATTTCGTTCGTATGACCATGGAATATGTGTATTGCAATTAGATGATAGAGTCATTGGGTAGATAAAATACAGAATTCCATAGGTTACATTGCAAAGATTTCGTTTTGTAATTTATTTTTTTAACACTCCTTTTTAAAAGTGCTGCAAATAATCTGAAACTTCACATAAGGGATCTACCCTAGGTAACGAATCTTTCCACTTTGTATAGTAATACCTTTTCAGTTACACCTTGTACAGATTTTCCCACAGGTGCAGCTATCGATAACTAATATTTCTTCAAAACTGTTTCAAATTGTCCTAACCCTTTGAAACATAAGTTCACCATTTATCGTCACGCTTGAAATCGACGGCCTTTGGACCACATACATTATAACCGAGCTGGAACCCCTCCGCTTAGCTGTAATTGGTTAACATACTTCTGGTATGTAATGTTCGCTCAAGTATGAAAGCCAACCCTACTTTATCTATCCACGTTATTGGATGTTTTAAGTAACGATTATCCGATTTGTGGACATACTTTTATAGATTACATAGGCAGTATTTTTTAAAGGAAACTTTATAATTTTTTGGGTTCCGTACAAAAAAAGAAGAACCCTTATAGGATCACTCGTGCGTGGCTCCACCAGCACCACCATTTCTGATTTTATTTACCTGCCAAGTTTTAGTTTCCTCTCGACCCTCAAAGTACAATTAAAATTTTCCTACCTCACTGTACCAAAGAAAGGCTTTCTTCGTTCGGCCCAATGATTTTAGAACACACATACATTATCACGCTTTTTTCTCGTAGGGGTAGGCAGAGACTAGCAATTTCCACTGTCTTCGATTCTTGTAGATCTCTCTCGCTTCCTCTACACTCCTCACTCTGTTCAAACATGCTCACCGGTTATGGGTGCTTCTAATATCTCCCGTTTTAAGGAGGTAGTTCCACGTGAAAAATTCTCGACTTCTAAACTAATTATAAGTTTGGTTTATTGTATTTAAAAGCAGTTTTTTATCTCTTCAACCTACTGAATTTTCAACGCCTATCTGAATTAGACCGAGTCTACTCTACCGTTTGTACTTTTTGTGGGCGTATAACCGTTTCGTCTACAAAAAGTACAAATCAGTCTGAACTATATATACGACAAAAAATTAGGATCTTTTTTCTGTTGTATCTATGGTCTAAACGTTGTCTGATCAGAGGCGACTTTTCGTGCGTGACAAGACTGCCAATTTTTTGCGCATCTACACGATTATTCGATTCTTGGTATTCGATATTTAATCGATTCACTGACGAGCTGAGATCGGATTAACTATTTGTAAGTGCTATTTTCATTCGATGAACCGCTACACCGCCTTTCGATGAAGGAAAACGTCGTGAGGAAATCCGCATACTAACCAAATTTGCGTTGTATTATGTTAGGTCAGTAGGCGATTTGAATAAATTCTAAATCTAAGACGTTCAAAACATGTGATAAACAGTTATGCATAACAATAAATATATTGAGTACTCTATTTACAAGAATTTTTTTGTAAAACTTGAAAAGCTTTTTAAATAAGTAATATTGTTAGGTACTTTTAAAAGAACAATATTGCCATAAGAAATTTGCGTTTTACTGAAAATGAGATAACTTTACAGTATTGTAATTAAAAAGGTGACAAAACCCTATTGAAGAATTATAGGCCTATCTCACTTCTGAGCCATGTCTACAAACTGTTTTCGAGAGTCATTACGAATCGTCTCGCTCGCAGGTTTGACGACTTCCAGCCTCCCGAACAAGCCGGTTTCCGAAAAGGCTTTAGTACCGTAGACCACATACATACGCTGCGGCAGATTATACAGAAGACTGAGGAGTATAATCAGCCATTATGCTTGGCGTTTGTGGACTACGAGAAAGCCTTCGATTCGATCGAGACCTGGGCTGTGCTACAGTCTCTCCAACGGTGCCAAATTGACTATCGATATATCGAAGCGCTGAAGTGTTTGTACGAAAACGCCACCATGTCGGTCCGTCTCCAGGATCAAGGCTCCAAACCTATCCAGTTGCAGCGAGGGGTGAGACAGGGAGACGTGATATCTCCGAAACTGTTCACCGCCGCCCTGGAAGATGTTTTCAAGCTTCTGGACTGGAGCGGACTCGGCATCAATATCAACGGCGAGTACCTCACTCACCTTCGATTCGCTGACGATATCGTAGTCATGGCTGAGACCTTGGAAGACCTAGGCACAATGCTCGATGGCCTCTGTAGAGCCTCTCAACAAGTGGGTCTAAAAATGAACATGGACAAGACGAAAATTATGTTTAATATCCGTGTCGCACCCACTCCTCTGAAGGTTGGAGACTCTACACTCGAAGTTGTTGACAATTATCTATACTTGGGACAAACAGTTCAGTTGGGTAAGTCCAACTTTGAGAAAGAGGTCAACCGTCGAATCCAACTCGGCTGGGCAGCGTTCGGGAAGCTTCGCGATATCTTCTCGTCCAAAATACCGCAGTGTCTCAAGACTAAGGTTTTTGACCAGTGTGTGTTGCCAGTAATGACATACGGAACAGAGACGTGGTCGCTTACTATGGGCCTCATAAGAAGGCTCAAGGTCACCCAAAGGGCGATGGAGCGCGCTATGCTCGGAGTTTCTCTGCGTGATCGAATCAGAAATGAGGAGATCCGTAGGAGAACTAAAGTAACCGACATAGCCCGCAGAATCGCGAAACTTAAGTGGCAGTGGGCGGGGCACATAGCTCGTAGAACAGATAGCCGTTGGGGCAGAAAAGTTCTCGAGTGGCGACCACGAACCGGAAAACGTAGTGTTGGCAGGCCTCCCACTCGGTGGACGCGTTAAGATTATTAATTACGATAGATAACATTGAGTTATATAATTAATAGGTAATTAATTTAATAAATATACAGTTACAAGTTTTATGCGCTTGCCATGCCACGCTGCTTATCGGCTTATCTATGCTTATCACAGATTACACAGAGTAGAGCTTGACAGACGAGAATATCGGCATTTAAGGGGCGAACACCGACATACTAGCGCCTATTTATCACTACATATAATAAAACTGTTCTGGTCTGTATCTGTACAACAGAAGATTTTTAAGAAAAAAAACTAAAGGTCCAAAACCTGGCCCTTGATTCTACAAATTACAAACGTAGATGTCGTGCTTCAGTTGTATCTCAAAGGCCAATGAAATCGTAATAAAACATAGAAGTATTATAGAGATCTTGTCACTTTATTTCAATTTCCTTGGATCTTGAGACACAATTGAAACACGACATTTACGTTTGTAATTAGTGGAATTGGCCCCCAGTTCTTTTAGAATTTTTGTCTTTCTGTCTTTTGTATATTTGTACGCGCATCACGCAATAACTACTGGACCAAATTTGATGCGGTTTTTACTGTTGTATTATAGAAGGTCTAAATTAAAAATGGTGTAAATTTAATCTTGATAAGCTGCTTAGAACCTGAGATATGCGCAGACGAATTCGCGGGCACGGGCTAGTTTAAATATAAAGTTATAAAACTATAACTTTAGAAAAGAATTTCAATGGAAACCATTGAAACAACTATGGATGCTGAAGATCGTGCGAAGTGGGGAAGAAAAAGTAAGAAAGCGGACCCTGGGCACAGAATTAATATAAGTAACTAGCTTTCGCCCGCGGCTTCGCCCGCGTGAATTTCCCACGGGAACAGATCAGGTTGAACGACATTTGCTAAGGCCCCATTTCCATTTATTTTATAGAGTAGCTGGTCTCTTGGAGTTCTTCATCAGATGTTCCATAATCTTAATTTTTTATACGTCAGCAGAAAATGCTCATCAGGTTGAACAACTTTTACTAAGGCGCAATTTCCATATATGTAATAGTGTAGCTGGTCTCTTGGAGTTCTTCATCAGATGATCCTGATCTTCGATTTTTATACGTCAACAGAAAATGCTCATCAGGTTGAACGACTTTTGCTAAGGCGCCATTTCCATATTTCTTATAGTTTAGCTGTTCTGTTAAGGTTCTTCATCAGGTGTTCCAGTTTTCAAAATAAATTATAGCCTATATGGTGCCCAGGCTTAATAGCTATACAACAAAAAAAGTTTCATTCAAATCCGTCTAGTAATTTTGCGTGAAACGCGTACATACATACAGACAGACCAGAAATTCCACAATTTTTTTTTTGTTTTCTATTGTTCTTTTTAAGTGTCCCTCTATCCATTTTAGTCAAAAATACTAAATGTACAGACAAAATATTTTTACTGTTTTATTATATGTATAGATAAAAACGTCCATATCCATGTCTGCTTAGTAAATGGTATAAATTAGGAATAATCGTCGGGTCACGGACAAAAAGTAGGATTTATCGTGTACATAGCTTCGGTAAACGCTCGACAGCTCGGCCGTGACGACCAGCATGTCTGTGTGGTTATCAATCATTATGGTTTTTAAACACGCTACAAATGTCGATATTTTATGAACAGTAGTAGGTAGCTTTAGCTACTCGTAGGTCAGAAACACTCTGCGCTGTCACTTATTTCGGAACAAGGCGCTTCTGACATCATATCAGGGCAGGGGGCCGATTCCACTAATTACAAACGTCGATATTGTGTCTCAATTGTGTGTCAAGAGCCAAAGAAATTGAAATAAAGTGACAAGATCTCTGTAAGACTTCTATGTTTTATTACGATTTCTTTGGCGTTTGAGACACAACTGAAGCACGACATCTACGTTTGTAATTTGTAGAATCAAGGGCCAGGTTTGTAACTTGAAGAATTTATTATATTCTAAAAATCTATAAAAATATGCGAAGATCGTATGCTGAATGACGGATTTGATTCTTTAAATACTATTTTATATAATATTAGCTGGCGCCCGCGGCTTCTCTCTCGTTAATCCTTTCTTAGCGGATGCCTACGTCATAACATCTACCTGCATGCCAAATTACAGCCCGATCCGTCCAGCGGTTTGGGCTGTACCACCTGTACGTTGATAGATCACTATGTCAGTCAGTCAGTCACCTTTGAGTTACATATATTTAGATTAGACTAGCTGCGCCCTGGGGCTTCGCTTCCATGGAAATTTCGGGATTCCCGGTATATTTTTATCCGTGTACCAAATTTCATCGAAATCCGTCCAGTAGATTTTGCAGGATTAAGTAACAAACATCCTCACAAACTCACATCTAAACTTTCGCATTTATAATATTAGTACATTTATGTTTATGGCAACCCTGAACATATAAAAGCCAATGAATTTTTCCAATGCTTAACGCCATTAGTCATTAACGCATCACAACTTAGCATCCATATTTATGATTGAGTAATTTAAGTAATTATGGAGATGCCATGCAAAATGGCGTAGCTCATTAAGAATTACTAATCACTTTATAAGTCTTTACATAGAACGATTTAATGAGATAACTTCGTGGTTATCAATTAGCCAGATGAAGATTGTTAAAGAATTATTATTTAGAGGGATTATAAGAAAATTTTAAATTGCTGAATTAAAAAATAATAAAAAAATAAAAAGTTATATCGGAAAATCGCTTAACGCAAATAAACTCTTTCCATATAACAATTTAAAAAGTTAAGTTCGTGGTAATCCAGAAGCCAAATGAAGATTGTAAAAGAAGTTGGATGAAATATAAGAAACCTCTAAATTACGTAAATAAAAAGTAAGATGGATTGCACCATAATTTAAGTTATTGTAAAAGTTAGTGTCAAAGTTAACAGTAACGTTCATTTCTGACATTTATAGCCTTGAATTTAAAACTATTTGTCTACTGGAGCATACTCATATTTTGCCTTACCGGTACTTTAACTGGATTTTCGAAAAGTTACTGATACTTATTTTAGATTTTTGTGCATCTCAGATGCAGTTACTCTTATTTATTTTCTTATTTACTTCTTATTTTTATATGAGAGTACTTAAGTTACTAATACTGTCAAAGTACGAGTAAGATGCTCTTGTTGGTGTTATTGCATGGAATGAAACACATACAACGACTCTCTTGGCAATGCTAATATGGAGTGGCTTTATCACTTGCCTTCTCCATTTCATCCACTAGCTGTTATTGATCATCAACTAGAATGCAGGATTCCTCACGACGTCTTCCTTCACCAGAAGTAAGTGGAAGTCTATGAAAACTAATATACATGAGTCAAATTGGTAATACAAAAAACTTGTAAGGTACAAGGAATAGAATCAGGGACTTTTCGACCATAGGATATCTTCCACTTATAAATTTCGAATGCAAGTCTTAACTTTTCGAAACTTTATCATATCTATATTACGAGTACTGGCCACAAAATATTCTTCAATACAAATATAGATTTTAATAAAACTAATCGATCGCTCTTTATATTTACCTGCCAGCATTACAACGTTCAAATTTCATGGTTCTAGTTTTTTTCTTTTTCTTTTTAACATTTCGCGTTACCTGCCAGTAGTGAAGACTAATTACCGAGCCCTCCCACCGTCCCCACGAGGCGAAGCGCCGCCTCGCGTTCACTTTCTATAACCATATACACACATAATGTTAGACAGAAGCCATGCTTACACACGTTACCGTCCAATGCTTTGTAGGTATAAAGTATTAAGCCCGCTCTACAACATTAGGGCCAATGGAGACGTACAGTCACGAGCATTAATATAAGGTCTAAACCTTACCACATTGTATTAGGGACCTATAAATTTACTTATAATTACTTGTCATACAGTGTACTGTACGTACATTGCTTAATTTTGCCTCTTGTCAATGTATAGTTCACAATGTATCAAGCAATGTACGTAGATTAGCCATGTGTAGAGCGACGATATATTAAAAAAAAAATACATTGAGTTGGAAATAGTAATAAGACAAGCTAATTAATAAAAAATAAAAACACGACTGACAATTCACATAGCCTATGTCACTCATATAAATGCAAGGAATCAAAAATTCTCTCTCACATCAAAATCTGTTAAGCCGTTCAGGACTCATGGCGGAATAAAGAAACTTACATATGAACCCTGAAAACATAACACTCTTTCTATGGGCAGTCATGTAAAAAAAACTTCTAAATTCTTCAGAATTCCATTTGAAGAGCGACTTTTAAAAAAAAGTAATACCTTGCTAAACCACTCCATAAAATAAGTACTCTCATAAGTACGTTCGAGCATTAATACATTCATTTTTGGTGTCGGTTAAGTGAAATTTTATACGCAGTAATAAAAACATTAATTGTGGTCGTTTACTATCTACAGATGAACGAAAATAACACATTCTTATCAACTAGGACACATTATACCAAGTTCAATTAAATTCCAACAATATTATTTAATGGTATGGCTCGGTATTATGTACACATCATAGTTTTTACGAGCACTAGATATCTTTAGTATATTCATGTATGTTAACTATTACACTGGAATGCCACCTAAATGTATTTATATATAGTACTTACATTTTCTATTTCTGTAGTATCGTGACGTTTTGATCGTAAATGTAAGCGCTTTGCAGTGGCTATCAATATATTAAAGTACGCTAAGCTCCACAGCCTAGCTCATCATCGAAAAGTTGCCTGCTTGTCGGTTTTCTACCGATTGTACTTCGGAGAGTGTGCTCATGAGCTGCATGAGCTCATACCGCCCGCCCCTTTCTTCAACCGGACAACCAGACGCACAGCGGACTATCATCCCTTTTTGGTTAATATTCCCCCCGCTCGCACCAAGCGCTTTTCGTCATCATTCTTGATGCGCACAGCAAAGCACTGGAACTCCCTACCTGCGTCTGTGTTTCCGAGCACATACAACCTGACTCTCTTCAAAACCAGAGTGAATAGGCTGCTTCTGGGTAAGCTCGCTTCATCGTAGACCTCATCTCTGTCCTCGGGCAAGAGTGGTCAAGAGCAAACCCATATTTAATTAAAAAAAAAATAAGTACTATAATTATTTATTCACCGAATATATAGAATGGTCATATAACTGCCATTATACTACACTATGTGAATAACAGACAAGCCTTAAATACTGGGTGTAGGTTGTTGAAATTTGGCAAGTAGATTTTTTCGTTGAGGGGAGCACTAGAAATCAGAAATTCTTTATCGAAACTTGGCCTTCAAAGAAGGCTCTTTTTCACGTCAAAATCTAGTTATATAATCAAAGTATAATATGTCTCAAAGCTACAAACTACTAGCATTACGGAACGACCACTGCTGAGAAGAAATGCCGAAAGAAACTCATGAAACAGTCTTTGTCGCTTAACATAGCCTAAGAGGGGATATCCCGAAATATCCCACGGGAACACGACTTGGGACTTTTGTTCCCGTGTTTCACGGAAACGAAAGTCCCAGGCCCATGCTGGTAGTATTAGTAGTAGTAGTAGTATATTATTATAATACTTTATTGCACCGAAAAAGTTTTAAACAAAGTTAAGCTTACTTAGTACCTCTACGAATTCTTCAAGGTGTCCCAAATGAATTTAATGAAAGTTACCTTTACAATGTGTAACTGTAGCACAGAATTAATATTACTGTAGTACAAAATTCACGTACATATGCAGATAGTAATAAAATTTTAACCTCAAAATCGTTCATTGGCCAATAAACCTGTATCAACCAAAAAGTACAAAATATATTTGATTAAAAATAAACTTATGAATGAAATACCATTGACCTCCTCAAACCGGTCGCGAGCCTTAAATGTTGCCATTTAACTTTTTTTTATCAACCACAACATACGTGTTGTTGGTTATATGGGTGCTTTTGGTAGTTTACACGTACATTTTGATACTTTAACATCATCTTCACACAGAATCTTCATTCTTTGGGGTCAATTCAATCTGTGTGATTTTTATTTTATATCAATAAAAAAATAATAGAGTTCCAATCAGACCATCGACCATCCTCAGTCTATGCTAGCTTTTACCTTTGGCATTGCCCGTGTGAATTTAGTTTTACACTCATTCCACCCCTAGGGGTGAAATTCCTTTCTTAGTGCTCACTTACGTTACTAATAAAGAACCTGTCAGCAAAATTTTCAAGTTTTGACGTTTAGTGCAGCGGATTGCGAAACAACTCCAATATCCCGTTCACTCATTGTCTAATTTTATATTTTTTTTATAGATTTGTTATTCGATTTGCCATAAATAAAAAAATACAATAAAATCCTAATCCTAACGTGTAAATGCGAAAGTGAGTTTGCTTATTTGTTATCTTTTCACGTTTTATCTACTGAATCAATCTTCCTAAAATTTCGCGTACACATACCTAGTTAGAAGTAATGAGAAGGACACACCTTTCAACCCGGGAAAAGCACTGTTCTTGTGGGAAATTCACGCAGGCGAAGCTGCGGCAAAACCTAGTCAAGTATAATTTGGAAACGACTTTTTCTCAGAACGCTTGCGCACCGGAAGAAATTCATTAACCATTCATCTGCATACGTCCGGCGTGTCCTTAAATAGCCGTTCATCTCTCTTAGCAACTGCCAGGCCAAATTCAACTAGAACTAACACCTACTCTTTAAATAAAATATTGACACAAAAAATACGTGGGCGATTGTTTACTGGTCCAGTATGACCAGTTTTTACAGTTAATTAAATTGAAAATTTCTTCAGAATAATCCTTTTGACGAGTTGTAAAGTGTAATTTCACTCATTTAAATTTAAGAACATTGTTCTTGTCGGTGGAGTTTATTCCATCTCTCCATATCCTCAGCCATCGTTTTGACCTTCTTGTACGACACACAAATTTTGCCTTCTCCTTTATTTGGTCTATATAAGCCCTTCTTGGCTTTTCTGACCTCTACTATACTGTAATTTATTCATGTCAAATTTATTCGTTGTTGGATCGTGTAATTTTCACTCATTTTTCTCGACCATCATGTCAGCAGTATTTACATTTAAAATTGATAAAATTGAGACAATTAAGTTATTTGTTATTGTCATGACAAAAAGGATATACAAATAGCCTCTCAAATTACGGACATGATAATAACAGTTATCATTTTTGCAGAGACATGAAGTTTTTGTCACGCATTTGATGCACCAAGATCTCCCTAGCTAAAATGACATTTTTGCAAAGAAATTTTCTATTTTACGTTGTATTTTATATGATGCCTGTTATTTATAACGAAAATGATCTATCTCACTTAACAAAATGGCTCACAACTTTTATCTCCAAACAGCAGTAAAATTAGCAATTAATGTAGGTAGATCGATCGACTGTACCATAGTCACAGAAAAAAAAATTCTAAATGTAATAAAAATATATATATATAAAAAAAATGTTCAATACGGTTTTTTTTCTAACTTTACTGACTGTACGCTCCGAAAAATTATCTGCCAAAAGTCTTCAATCTTAGATATAACCATTCTTTAGTTACACGTGTCCCCCGATTTTATTAACCATCCAAACCACAAGTCACTGAGGAATCTGACCAATCACACCGTTTTTGCTTTTTTTCGTGTTTGCGTGCGTCTGCGTTGCCACAAAGCAACGAGAGTTCAAATCCTACCTTTTTTTATTAAAGATGGTTTTGCTTTTGACCATAATCTTGCCCGAGGACAGAGATGAGGTCTACGGTGTAGCGAGTTTACCCAGAAGCAGCCTATTCACTCTGGTTTTGAAGAGAGTCAGGTTGTACGTGCTCGGGAACACAGAAGCAGGCAGGGAGTTCCAATGCTTCGCTGTGCGTATGGAATGATGATGAAAAGCGCTTGGTGCGTACCTGTGCCACATATCGTGTACCATAGTGACCTTTACCAGGCCAACGATAGGACGATTGTCGTTGCCACCTACTGGTCTGGAAAAATACTGATGCCATTTCGACTCCCCAAGAAGAAGAAGAAGATGAGTTTGTAGACCAATCTGACTCATGTGTGGTAGTTTTCATTACATGTATGTTAGTTTCAGTTTATTAGTGTGCATACAGCTACTGCCACTAGATGGCGGTAGTCGTAAAAGTCATGACAGATGGTTTTAGGAGACTTGAATAAAATCTGACACCAGTGTTAGTAATAACTATGGTAAGAAGAAGAACGAGAGTATATACACTTTACAAAATTTATTTTAACATAGAAAAATTAATCTTACAAACAGATTCCGATTAGATTTGTCTTTTAAAACCACTTTCTTTATTTTGTTTTATATTTTCACATTTGTTTTGATACTATGGTGTACCTATGCTATTCTCCTCCTCTTTAAGTCGTATTCCTCATGACTGAGGGTCGTGGTCATTATATGGAATGAAACACACACAGCAACTATCTTGGCAATGTTAATGGAGTCGTTGCCATTGCCTTCTCCATTTCACACACTAGCTGATAATCATCAATCAGAGTGCAGGTTTCCTCACGATGTTTTCTTTCACCAGAAGCGAGTGGTGGTCGATGAAACTACCATATATGAATCAGATCGGTATACAAACTTATATACCACAGGCATTTGAACCTGGGACCTTTGTAGCCACAGGCGGGCTCCCTACCACTCGGCTACAACCGCTTCGGTATTCTAATAAATTGTATATGCCTTTTATCAATCTATCTCTCGTTCTATTAATCAAATTGCTGTTCCCCCCACCAATCACATTGGTTTTGAAAAAGAGAGATCTTTTGGCTATTTACCGATTAACATTTACGTCTTCTTCTTCTTCGTATGCTCTTGACAGAGCAGTCGTGGTCAGGCATGCTGTTTGGAGACGCAGCACTGTAGCTCTCCATTTCTCTCGAACTAATGCTTGGCGGGCGTTTTCATATAGGATTGCGTTAGTTAGAGCTTTTATTTGGTCGGTCCATCTCATCGGGGATTTCCCCCGAAACCTGACTCCATCCACCCTGCCTTCATTTACATATGTACCTACTTATAAGCATCTGTGTGCTAAGCTTTTTAAGTAACTATTTTCATTCCTTCATTCATTAATATCTGTATTATGAGTACTCCGCGTTAGATCCCGCTTTTGACGATTCTGCGGGATGGTTGGCGCAGTGCAATATTTTTTGTAATTTTCTTCCATCCGAAGATCCCGCTCTCAAAGATCTTCCCATATTCTTCTTCTTAGCGTGTCGATGCCATTCCAACGATCAAATTGCTCCCGAAAAGTGTTCCGCCACTTTTACGGCCTTATCGGTGGCGGCCATCTTCCCATCTGAACACTCGCTAATGTATATCATGGCTATAAAAAGTCCTCATTACATTTTAAATTAGATACAAATTAACTAGGCATGTTTATAAAGTAGCGGTCCATCGGGGTTCTTGGGATGTAGTTATAAATGTTTTACCTTTTTTTAATAGATCAGGAGATGTTTATGCGTAAACTGGAATATTTACAGGTTATTAAAGATATCTTAATAAGATCTCGAACTACTTGTGATGATAATATCTTGAATTATTTCTTCGTCTGCGAATTCTTCTTATTTCAGATGACAAAATTTGGAAATACGACAAAGTAGTATCACAGATGACATAAGCCGCTTAGCACTCTGAAGCTGTTATTAATAATATATCACTCAAACACATAATCGAATTCAATTTTATACGTAATCTTCCACTTTAATGACAGTTACACAGCTTGTTTTTAATGAGCGTCAAAGCTATAGATATTTTCATACTTGTGGTACTTCTACTTGCCTTATTATTTCAAATTCTGCGGTAAGGACAGTAAGCAGTAAATCAAAATATTTCAAGTTGCAATTAAATAGCTTAGAAACAAAGAGATTACGGTAAGATAAACTTACGGGACCGTTAATTCTAGTGCAGAAGTGTAGACTACTTTTAGTGTAGGGTGACTACACATTGGTGGAATCATAGGATAGATAATAAATAGTTTTATCTACTCATAATCTATACATATAATAAAACAGTAAAAATGTTTTGTCTGTACATTTAGTATTTTTGACTGAAACGGATAGAGGGACACTTAAAAACAATATAGAAAGTAAAAAACATTTTTGGAATTTCTTGTCTGTCTGTATGTATGTACGCGTTTCACGTAAAAACTACTGGATGGATTTGAATGAAACTTTTTTTGTTGTATAGCTATTAAGCCTGGGCACCATATAGGCTATATTTGATTTTGAAAACTGGAACACCAGATGAAGAACCAAAACAGAACAGTTAAACTATAAGAAATATGGAAATGGTGTCTTCACAAAAGTCGTTCAACCTGATGAGCATTTTCTGCTACCGTATAAAAATCGAAGATCTGGAACATCTAATGAAGAACTTCAAGAGACCAGCTACACTATAACATTATATGGAAATGGCGCCTTAGTAAAAGTCGTTCAACCTGATGAGCATTTTCTGCTAACGTATAAAAATTGAAGATATGGAACATCTCATGAAAAGCTCTAAGGGACCAGCTACACTATAACATATATGGCAATGGCGCCTTAGCAAAAATTGTTCAATGTGATGAGCATTTTCTGCTGACGTATAAAAATCGAAAATCCGAAACATCTGAAACAGTTTGGAACACAAAAAGATTTTTTATCTAAGTGAAACGCACGTGGGCGAAGCCGCGGGCGACAGCTAGTGTATTTAAGGAAAAGAAAATGAGCCATACAGCCAAACACGATAAAAAGTTCATAGATAGAATTTGTAATTTTATAATATTTACTTTTAATTGTGTGAAAAGCAGAGTTTATAACTCGTCCACAAAACGATTTTTATCCTCGACATTACTATCAGTCTACAGCTAAAAGTCTCGGGTAAAAATGATTAGTTTTGTGCACTTGTTGTAAAATCTACTATTATTGAAACTTGCCCTTTAAAAGAGCCTTCTTCTCCTTTTCAAGTCGAACACTAATTATTATATTTCTTAGCTATAAACTACAGCGTTTAAAAGTATCGATTCGGATAGAGTGTCCGAACATATTATGTCCGAATCGTCAGTTGTCCTCGTCAATGTCTGTATTCTGCTTTTAATACAAGATTCCGATACAAATTAAGAAGCATGGCCACCCTACTAATCCAACAATATCTCCGGACCACATCTTAAGTAAACAAGGCAACAGATGTTTCAACACCACCGCCTTCAATAGATGCTTGTCTTAAATAAATACATGACGGTAAATTGATAACATCGTTAGCTTTTACCTCATTTAACTAGCCTTCCATTTTGACTCTGTCCGTAAGTTTTCTTACCGGGTGTGCCGTAGGTGTCAGATTTTTCTCCAGTCCCCTAATCCGACTTGACGACTTCCGCCATCTAGTGGCAGTAGTGGTAAACTGGACAGTTAGCTAGTGTGTGTGTAGGTGTATACCTGTAACAGTCCCTGTACAGTGCGACAAGGATCTTTTTGCACGTGGTAAAAAACGGAACTAATGTCTAAACTAGTAAAATTTCTTATTTAAAACGTAGGTGGCGCCCTCACTCACGTGCAAAAAGATCTTTGTCGCACTGTAATATGTGAGAGTTTGAGGGCCGGTGACCATAGAGAAAAATACTCCTTGAGGCGGATTTTCAACGCTAGGGTTGATGAGTAATAAACAATAGCTAAATTTTGGCTTAAATTCTAGACGCTATAGTATTTGACAATAGCGCCCACCGATCATGATTGACATGAGTGACAGACCGTGTCATAGTAGCCCTAAAGAAAGACATAATAATACAAACATCCTGGTGGTGGTTGGTTTCAAGTCCACACATAGCCGTAACCCATTTTACGGCATATATATTTTATAAGCTTTTATTAAATTCACACTGGCTATTTATTTACTCATACACAACGCCGCTGCATTTTCTTTTTAATATTAGCCGACCAAATATTGGTTTTATTTTAGAAATGCATTTCTGCCATAGGCAGGGAAACAATTACTATGAGTCTTTCCCTACCTAAGGTGGGATGAAGCATCTTCGACCCGCTACTCTAATGAACGAATGAATGGAAATTGCTTTATTTAAGTAGGCTTAAAAATAGCACTTTTAAATCGTCATCTGCTCACTCAACTCAGTTGACGTCAGAAAATTACTTAAAGTACTACCGCCTCCAAAGAGCAAGTGGAGAAGAGCCGGCGCAACAAACTCCACTGCATTTTCTTCAAAGACGTCACTTTGCAACATATGTGTCTTATAATTAAAGAACTATCTATGTGAATCAAACAAATACTAGCTACTCTCTGAATAAAACATATATAATCTTTTATATCGTATCCCAATCAAACCTTTCATTTATACCAATCTTCCAGACATCTCTAATGACTATGCGCTTTTCAGCTTATAATTGTCATATATCATTGTTAGTCTCATAGATCTATAGTCTATGCAGTGATGGGTTCATTACTGAACGTCCATCAGCGTGATTTGTAGATACCAATTATTATGGTGGTAGTAATAACGGAGGTATAAGGGGCATGCATATTGGAGAGGGATGAAATAAACGATTTTATCGTTCTACTAGCTGCGCCCCGGGGGTTCCCTCCAGTGATAATTTCGGGATGAAAAGTAGTCTATACGCTGTCCCCGGTATTTATCTACCTGTGTACCAAATTTCATCAAATTCCGACCAGTAGATTTTGCGTGATTGGGTAACAAATGTTCTCACATCTAAGGTTAGCATTTATATATATATTTATACAATGTGTCCCGTCATCAGTGTCGGAGCCTTTAATGGTGTGTTATATGGCATTTTTTATTAAAAAAATCACCACTCAAAACTTTTTATTTTATTTTTTATTTTTTTAACTTT
Source organism: Ephestia elutella (assembly GCA_018467065.1). Taxonomy (NCBI): domain Eukaryota; kingdom Metazoa; phylum Arthropoda; class Insecta; order Lepidoptera; family Pyralidae; genus Ephestia; species Ephestia elutella. The sequence goes on along the minus strand of CM031580.1, from coordinate 17,002,519 downwards.
TGTTTTAAAATAAGAAATAAACCTTTTAATGGGCTAGTTTATTCAAAAAAAGCTAATAATTTTAAAAAATACAATTTTTTTTTGCTTTTACGTTTTTTCTTTTTCTTTTGCCCTTCATATTGAAACATCTTTCTTATTTTATTGTCGTCTAGTACAAGATCCTTAAAAAACAAAATGGCTGCCATTTAACTAAAGTAAAAAAAAAAAAGTTATGAGTGGTGATTTGTTCAGAGAAATGTCATATAACATACCATTAAATTACCTCAAATAAAAAATATTATTATTATTAAAGGCTCCGACACTGATGACGGGGCACATATTTGATTTTATATATATTATATTTGATTTTATATACAAAACTCATAATCATATTGCGACAGATTTGAGTTCCTTTAAATTTTTAGCGGCTGACGTTTCGAATGTGGTTGCATTCATCATAGCCGCAGTCAAACTGGTAAAACATTTATCAAACAAGCTAATTATTAAACAATAAAAAACACGACTGACAACTCACATAGCCTATGTCACTTGGAGGAATGCAAGGACTCTAAAAATACTGCCCACATCAAAATCTGTTAAGCCGTTTAGGACGGTGGAATAAAGAAACTTGCATACATACATACATACATGAACCCTAAAAACATAACACTCCTTTTTTTGGTCAGTCGTGTAAAAAAAAAAATTCTTCTCTTTTTAGTACACGCAAATGCCTCTTTTTCCCTCTTTTCTTTCGCGGGTCTACTGGAAGAAATTTCCATAAAAATAAGTAGTACCTTTGTACTTAGTTTTACTATGTTTGATGTTTTCTATCCATGTATTTGTTGTGTACAAAAATTAATAAATAAAAATAAATAATGAAAATGTAACAACACTATTATGCATTCTACCTTAGTATAACCTAGTTTTATATCTAACTGTGGTATAGCTAATGTAAGGGTGCGCGTACGCTTTTTTCTCCGTCAGATCTGACGTGGAATACGTGGGCTTCGTAGCATAATCTGTGGTATAATTGAATTGTCCCTGTCGGCTGCCAGAGGTCGATAATTTATATCGATCCGATTCGATTTGCTAATCGAGAAGTTATGCAATTATTGTATTTAATTCATGGAGATGAATGAAAAATGAATTTATTAAATTTTTATTTAAAATTAAAATGAATGAATGTTCAAATGATTTGAAAAAAATATAGTTTATTTTTTAATTATAAATGTTATGACTTATCCTAACTAATATTATAAATTCGAACGTGAGTTTGTTGGTTTGTTTGTTTGTTTGTTACCTCTTCACGCTTTATCTACTAAACCAATCTTCGCATACACATAGCTGGAAGTACGGGGAAGGACATAGGGTACCTTTCATCCCGGGAAAAAGCACTGTTCCCGTTGGAAATTCACGCGGGCGAAGCCGCGGGCGAAAGCTAGTAGGTTTATAGTATTAATTATATGTAGGTATAATATACGTACCTACTTGTTTGAAGAAAAAAGTGTACCTATACAAAACAAGAAAACCCCGACATGCTAGATAGAAACCAATATTATCAATGTAATTTATGACATACCTGGACGGGCGGATAATGAAAAGGATAGGTACCTGGCCTCGTGGTCTCAATCTAAGGCACAGCTCCTCTCCAGCGCTGGACTCCGCCCCGTACAAAGGAAGAAAGTTCTTGAGAGCACTATCACTTGGACACACCCGAACTTTTGAGTTTTGGTATATTTTTGCGGTTTTTTAGAAATTTATTTTAGAGCGTATCTTGCGCGCGCGCGGCCATCACAGTAGGACTGGGGTAGGGAAGAATGAATGGAATGAAGGAAAAGGAATGATTGTGTGAATGAGTGAGTATGTGTAAGTTTTGGCGAAGACAAGTCTGCCGGCCTAGAGGTTTCCTCTACATATATTGAACAAATAGCGAGCAGAGAACAGCAATGTAAGAAAAGATATGAGTATGTACTTAACTAAAGAAAACTAGAACTTATAAACTAATATAAATCCCTATAATTAATTTATTGAGTAGGCAAAGGGCAAACTCGGATTACTGGACGTATGTAACTTCCATAAGAAGTGCGAACCTTTACAGCTCGAACTACTTTATCTTTTCCTGGATAGAGTTCTTCAATAACTCCCAGGGGCCAACAAAAAGGATGAGTATTGTTGTCTTTGATTATGACAACAGTACCCAGTTTAATATTTTCTGAGGACTTAGTCCATTTTTCTCTCTGTTGGAGAGAAGTCAGATATTCTTGGCTCCAACGGCGCCAGAAATCATGAGTGAGTTTACATAACAACTGATAACGAGATAAACGATTATCAGGTGTTTCAGTGTAATTTTCAGCGGGTAAAAATTGAACAGGAGTGATATTTAAGAAATGATTTGGAGTAAGAGCGGTTACTTCAGGTTCAGAACCTAGCAAACAAAGAGGTCTACTATTTAACAAGCCTTCTATTTGAACTAAGACGGTCATGAACTCTTCATATGTTAAGATCTGAGAGCCTATAGTTTTAACTAAATGAGTTTTAACACTCTTAACATTACTTTCACTTAGGCCATTAAAATGAGGACCAAATGGTGGGCTATGTTTAAATTGAATTTTATTGTTCAATAAATAATTATTGATATAATTTTGGTGAGCTGTGGACTGTAATAAATCATAAATTTCGCTAAGTTTACGTTTAGCGCCTATAAAATTGGTTCCACCATCACTGTAGATCATGGAAACCGGGCCTCTTCTACTAATAAATCGCTTGAAAGCGTTGAGAAATAAATCTGAACTAAGGTCAGATACTAATTCTAGGTGTAGCGCCTTTGTGGCGAGACACACAAATAAGCATACATATGCCTTATGGCTTTTGATTCCACGGCGTCTAATATGCGTTATGTAAAAGGGGCCAATGTAATCTACTGCGGTATTAACGAAACACTTAGCTTGAGAGATTCTATAGGAAGGTAAATCTCCCATGCGAGGGTAAGTGAATTTAGGTCTGAGCCTAAAACATGTATTACATTTATGTACGCGTTGGCGAACCAAGTTCCTAGCGGATAATATCCAAAACTTTTGTCTAAGTAGAGCGAGTAATAGTGACGGACCTGTGTGAAGGTTTGTCACGTGATAATAGTCAACAATCAACTGAGTAATTGTGTCTTTAGAAGGTAATAAAATAGGGTGTTTTTGACCAAAATCTAGTTGAGAAGTTCTTAGTCTACCACCGACTCTAAGAATGCCTTCTTGGTCGACGAAAGGGTTTAGCTTAAGTAGAGTGTTATTAGATAATTTGTTAGTTTGTAATGCGATAATTTCTTTAAAGAAATATTTATTTTGAACATAACGGATTATGTAATGTTCCGAAAATTCTAAATCCTGTACAGTAATTGGCCCTTGAGGGCGCAATTTGCGTATAAAGCGTAAGACATAAACTACAGAGCGTAATAATTTCGACCAATCCGAAATTCTTTCAGCCAAGGTCTCAATTGGATGTGTAACCTGAGTAGTTTCAGGATTTTGAACGACTAAACTTATAGTTTTTGTCTCTAAATTTTCTAAACAGCTATTAAAATTAACTGTAAAAGGTTTAACTGGCCAGTCAGAGAAACTTTGTTCAATCCACTGGGGACCCTTAAACCAGAACTTATTATGTACTAGAGCTTTAGGCGTTACTGGTCGAGATATAATATCTGCAGGATTCTCAGTGCCCTTTACATGAAACCAATGTTTAGCGGGAAGCTTTGAATTGATTTCAGTTATTCTATTCGCGACGAATGTATGAAATTTATAAGGTGGAGAATGGATCCACGTAAGCGTGACAGATGAATCTGAAAAGGCGTAAGTCTCATCGATATGACATCTCTTTGAAAGAGTGTGTCGAACGACATCTATGAGGTTCGCGAGAAGGAGTGCGGCACAGAGTTCCAGCCGAGCGAGTGGCATCTTAGACAGCGAGGCGACGCGCGACTTCGAGGCGAGCAACTGGGCAGATCCAGGTGAGTTTGAACTTTGACTAACGCGTACGTATACGTTAGCGCCATAGCACTTTTCACTTGCGTCTGCGAAACCTATAAGAGTGACATGTTGAGCACTCAACCCTATATGTCGTGGAATTTTTATCTGTTCAAGATAAGAAAGTTCATTATGAAACTGTGTCCATTTGTTTAAAATGGTGGGAGTTACTGGATCATCCCAGTTAAGGTCAGCTATCCAGCATTCTTGAACTAATAGTTTCATAAAAGTGACTACCGGGCCTATAAGACCTAATGGGTCAAATAAGCGCGCAGTAACAGAGAGTATAGAGCGCTTGGTGCACTCTTGCATATCAGCGTTCGTTGTGAATTGAAAATTATCAGTAGTCGGTTGCCACTGCATACCAACTATTTTATGAGGAGATGAAGCGTCAGTGTCAAACTTTATGACGTCTTCACTTTTGTAAGAAGTGGGAATCTTGTCCATGAGATCAGGGCTATTAGAAATCCATTTGATTAGATTGAAGCCACCGGAAGCAAACATTTGAACCAACTCAGACTGGGCTCGAACTGCGTTATCTACTCCATCCATTGAGGATATATAGTCATCCATGTACATATGTGTTTCGGCTTCAGCGGCGGCGAGTGGAAACTGATCGCGGCTATCGGCGGCCAGCTGGCGGACGACTCTCATGGCAAGGTAAGGTGAACTTGATATACCGAAAGATACGCGGTTGAATTCGAATGTATCGATATCTGATTGGGAATCAAAACGATATAAGATACGTTGAAAAGCGTGATGTTTAGGTGTAAGTTTCAATTGAAAGTACATTTTCTCGATGTCCGCAGTCATAGCGACGGAGAACATGCGTAAGTTAATTAAAAGATCGAATATACTCGTCTGTAAATTCGGACCTTTATAGAGTATATCGTTAAGCGACTTCCCACTTGTAGTTTTACTACTAGCGTCAATAACGATACGTGTTTTTGAAGTCTGTTTATCAGGGCGATAAACAGCTCTGTGTGGAATGTAATAAGAGCGATCAGTAGGCGAGGCATTCTCAACCTTAGTTAAGTAACCTTTGTCTATGTAATTTTGTATAGTGTCATTATAATTAGAGCGTAAGTCTGGGTTGTCATCTAGTTTTTTCTCCAAATTAATTAGACGGCGTTTAGCGATAGAATAAGAATATCCTAATTCTGAAGGATTGTTTTTAAATGGGAGGTGCACGGTATAGCGACCGGTGTCATCTCGAGAGTAAGTTGACTGAAATATTTTTTCACAGGCCTCATCGTCAGGGCTCACGTGAATTTTATTTGGAACACTTTCGAGTTCCCAAAAGCGTTGCGTGATTGTTTCTAGCGTTGGAGTTTGATCAACAGAACAAAAGAAAGTTTTATTATTATTAGAATTGCGAGAAGGTTTAATATGCGCCACCGCAGCCCTACCCATGGCTAAATACCCAAGAGTGGTTTCTACTGCAACTACCGAAGAGTGTGGTGAAGTCACTTTGTTATTTCCCAGCAGGAATGGGAAGAGCTCATTACCTATTAAGCAGTCTACTTCGCTAGGCATAGGGTAGTTGGAATCAGCCATTGGTAAGTCACTGAGGTGAGTCAATTGAGAGGTATCTAACTCAAAATTGGGTAGTCGATCGGTGATCGAATCAATAACACGAGCCACTATATCATATGAACACAAAGGATCAAAACGGGAATGGAATTTAAGAGTGGTGACTCCATATGATATACTCTTAGTTTGACCGATACCCATAATCGAGGATGACGCGGGAGTAATTTTTAAATTTAATCTATCACAACAAGATTTTGTTATAAAATGACTCATGGATCCTGAATCTATAAATAAGCGAACGTTATAACGTTTATTTTTATTATAAACGAAAACGGAAGCGGTAGGTAAAATTACCGTACTACCTACGTTATTAAAACGAGAAGTCGTAACAACTGATAACGCGACGTTATTTAAATTCGCGCGCGCATTTGAATCTATCGGCGGCGGCGCGCTGCTACTGGCTTTGACGCATGGCACTTCAGCGGCTTGAAGCGCTGCCTGGGTGCATGCCGACGAGTGATGAGCAGCGGACGCAGCGCTTGAAGTGTACGGCTGAACCTGAACGGATGGCGATTGCATAGGTGCGAGCGGAGCGGCTGCGGCGTAGTGCGTGTGCGAGTGAGAGGGATAGCTTTCCAACGAGTGATTGCAAGTTGTGTTGCTAATTTGTGGAATTTCATTTATGTGTAATAATGAATGATGTCTTTGGCGACAGATATTACAACTATGTTGTGATCGACAAGATGCAATATTATGAAATCCTAGGCAATTAATACAAAAGTTATACTTCGCAACTAAGTTATTTCTTGCAGATGGAGTTTCATTCAGAAAATACTGACACTTGTATAGTGCGTGTGAAGGGTGAGAATTGCATAACAAACAATTGTGAGACTGTAAGTTTTGCGTGCGAGATTGAGCGGTTTGAGCGTTTTGAGCGGTATTAAATGTGCGCGGTACATAATTTTGGGGGATTGCGTATGCGGTGAGTACATGCGAGATGCGTGCAAGTTCTGATCGATTGGACCAGTATTAGCTAAGAAAGTGTGTGTTTGTTTGTTTTTATTTGTATTTTTATTAGTGTTTGAGGGGTGCGTTTTGTTTGTGTATGCGGATGAGCGAAGCGTTTGTATTTTACTTTGGTCTTTTACGAATTGCGTGAGTTGTGAGAAAGTAGGTATTTCTACCGTGGAATGTGATTGCTCGAACAACTTAACGACTTCTTTGTCAAGTTTGTTGAGCGCGATATGAGTAAACAAGTAATCTGACAGATTTTCGATTTTTAATCTACGTAAAGCCGATTCTGCCGAGCAAAACTGTTCTAAAAATGCGTCAAGAGATTGATTGGGTTTAAAATTAATAATCTGATCAATGTATAATGAAGCCTGAACTCTAACGTCCTGGTACTTTTCGAGAAGTGCGTTCCAAATAATTGTATAATTATCTGAAGTAGGTGGTATCCCAGAACATACCGTCAAAGCCTTGCCTGTTAATTTACCTACTAGGTACTGAACCTTTTCAGCATCGGTTAAGCGGGCGTTTTCATGAATAAGACTTTTAAAGTTTTCGTAAAAGAGTGACCATTTGCTGGGAGTGCCATCGAATGACATTAAATTAAGCGGGGGCAGTTTTTTATTTAACAACTCAAATTTTTGATCGCACTTAGAAACATTTACACTCAATTTATTTTCACAAGCTTTAATGTGACAATAAAGTTGGTCAAAGGATCTCATACCCGAGTAATCCGGTTTGGACTTTGGATCAAATAATAATTGAGCTGCTGCCAAATCATCGAGTGTCTGCATATAATCAGTTCTAGTTTTTTCTAGCGACTGTACCATAATCAGAAACTGAGCTTTATTGGTTTCATCAGAAACATTTTTGCTAAGGGAATAGGTATGTTGAATTATAGTAAAAAGATGTTCCCTTTTAGCTCTTAAACGAATAACTTCGGGGGAATCTTCAATATTATCTTTAGACATATTGAAATGAAAAATGTATAGCTACTTGAGTGAAAACATAAACTAAATCGACGAGAAATCGATTTAAAAAATATGATTTTTAAATTTGGCGGCTTACGAAGGCGCGGGCGCTCGCACAGAAACGGCGAAACGGCAACCACGCGGTATCGTAAGTGCGGTAAGCGGGCGCTCAGAACGGCTTGAAAAATATAAAACTATTTCGAAAAATAATAGTTTACGGATAATTGTAATATGAAATACGTATACCAATGCGAATATATAAGATAATAAAAGTGATATATATGAGGAAAATATATGCGTTTATGAGTTTTAGCGAGAGAAAAGATAGCGATGTGGGGTATGCGAGATTGAATGAAATATGCGATAAATGTATTTTTGTGTGATTTGTATGGCGATGAAGGCGAATTTTAGATAGGAATAATTGAATCCGGGATAAGGAATAGCGGACGCGGCTCGAAGGAACAGTTGGACGGGCGGATAATGAAAAGGATAGGTACCTGGCCTCGTGGTCTCAATCTAAGGCACAGCTCCTCTCCAGCGCTGGACTCCGCCCCGTACAAAGGAAGAAAGTTCTTGAGAGCACTATCACTTGGACACACCCGAACTTTTGAGTTTTGGTATATTTTTGCGGTTTTTTAGAAATTTATTTTAGAGCGTATCTTGCGCGCGCGCGGCCATCACAGTAGGACTGGGGTAGGGAAGAATGAATGGAATGAAGGAAAAGGAATGATTGTGTGAATGAGTGAGTATGTGTAAGTTTTGGCGAAGACAATACCTATTCAAAAAGGATTTATTCTGAAAATAAGCTTCGTCAGCGGCTTCGCCAGCCTAAAATATTCCCGGAAATCTTCTTTGTAACCTTCCCCGTTTATAGGTGAAAACCACATGAAAATCCGTTCAGTAGTTTATGGCAGAACAGACAGACAGACGCGGCGAGGGACTTTATTCTATAATATGTAAGGATTTACATTCTGACATTAATCAACAGCAAATTATAAAAAAATACCTCTAGTTATTTACTATAAATATATTTTATATTCAAAATAATTAATTACGGCATTTCAATTTGCACTTGAACATTTTCCTATTAAGAAATGGCATTTATTCAATTACCCTCCATATATATTCTTCAATATTATAATTACGTACTCCTCATATGTGCTCTCATTAAGGAACGCCCTTATAAGGTATTTATCGAGCGGTGAATCAATCAACAAAATTACTTGACAACATATTTTGAAATTGTTAGAGTATCAACAATTTTAATGGTTAGATAACCTTTGAGTGTAACAAGCCGACTTACCAGAAAAGGTGGAAAACGGAAAAATGTTTGTTCCTCCATTGACGTGGTATTCCCTCTGCTTCTTTGAATTTTGTTCCTCTTTTTGTGCAATTTAAATTAAATTTAAATTTGTAAACTCTATCTATTAAAAACTGTACATCGAGATTCCGATTCCGTTGGAATTTTTGTCAAAATATATTAAATTCAAAATATATCCAGTAGCTTTGGTAACAAATATCCTTCCACACTCATACTAATTTTCGATATTTACGAAAATTTTCAAAAATTATGAGGAACCTATATTTTTTAATTTTCATTTTTTTAAAAGACGTTTGTGCTACTTTGTACTTCCAATAGTCAACAGTGTTGAATTTGTACTTCCAACAGTGTTGACAATTGGAAGTACAAATTGTTGATTATTGGAAGTCCAAATTGTTGACTATTGGAAGTACAAATTAGCACACACACCTGGTCACAATTGACTTAACACACACACACTGGTTTTCAGTCAGTGCATTGTTGATTAGAAACTCCAAATTTATTGTTATTTATTTATAATTCGAGTGTACGTATTAAACGTGTACGTATTATCGAAGCAGTTGTGCCAATGTTATTATTATATTTTTGGAAAAAAAAGAAAAATCTAGAAATCTAATAAATCTAGTCGGCAAATCCGGCTAACAAGACGCGTGAGTATCCGTATCAAAATCATTATATTTTTGGAAGCTATAAATTACTACTATTTTGGAATAAACACTGTTGAAGAAACGCCAAAAGAAATTCATTAAAATATTGTAGAGAACTTTCACCCCGGAACCAAATTTAAAACCGGGACGAATAAAGTGGAAACAAAAGGACAAATTCAAGGAAATAATAAAGCCATATATCTTGTTTTATAATTACTGTCAGAAAAACAGTGTACTGTTTACATGAGGCGTGGAATGTGCTAACTATTACGATACATTATACAGTGTGTGAGTGAGACAATAAGTATAACAATGTAGATGAAGTGAAATGGAGATACTTTCACGGATAGTCAGGTAATCGTGAAGACCACAGAAAAATAAAACTTAAACAAGCTAATTATTTAAAAATAAAAAACACGACTGACAACTTACATAGCCTATGTCATTCGGGCTTATGCAAGGAATCTAACAATACCTCTCACATCAAAATCTGTTAAGCCGTTCAGGACTTATGGTGGAATAAAGAAATTACATACATACATACATACATACATGAACCCTGAAAACATAACACTCCTTTTTTGGTCAGTCGTGTAAAAAATGTACATAATCATTATTTTCTATAGACATTCTGAATAGCAATTTGAGGTTACTTTTAAAAATTCGCGGAACTCTCGTGTGCGCAACTCACACTTGATCAGTGTAAAATTTTAATATGTTCATCAATGCTAGTTTTCTTATATTGGCTTGAAAAACCGAGTATATTTCAATCGCAAATATTCTTTCTCATTGTATGCAATATGCATTGAGAAACATGAAAATTCATGAAGATTTAACAATAAAAAAATCTGTCAATGACAGGTAGTTTGTCTTGAATCGCTTATTAGTTTACAATTGAATCGAAATCACAAAGTATAATAACGCCATTGATCAAAGAAACGGAACGAAGCTCTTTAATCGATTGATCCCGCTTATGAATCTCGCGGGAGTTTTCGTACTAATTTAATATTTTTCTTTTCTTGATTGATCCCGCAATTAAAATGTCAAAATAATTCGTGTTTTTAAGTGCAGTCGTTTGCAAAAATGTCTAGAATAATAAAAATTAAAAATAATAACAAGGTAGTACGGGAATTTTAATTAATTTTTAATTTTAATGTGAATTCACATTACACTTTTGCTGTGTCAGAAATTTTTACTTTCATTTGAAATGAGCAATTATTTTGAACATATCCATCCTAATATTATAAATGCGAAAGTTTGGATGTGAGTTTGTGAGTTTGTGAATTTGTGAGTTTGTGAGGATGTTTGTTACTCAATCACGCAAAATCTACTGGACGGATTTCGATGAAATTTGGTAGATAGATAGATAGATAGATAATTTGTTTATTGTTATCAAAAAGACACACACGTTATAATTACATTAATAAGAGAAATACAAACACAACAGTATGACAAAAAGATAAATAAAAACATGAAAATTAAACATGTGTGCCGCAGCGATAGCAATAGGTTTAGGCTCAGCAATATGTTTGCTCACAGAACAAACCACTGATTTTCAGCCTCCACCTCGGGTACACAGGGACGCATGTAACAATATCATCTGTGTTGTAGATGCATGTTGTATCATTATAATGTCTCATTTTATTATGTATTATTTTGATCTAATAAGAACTTATTATGATTAAATGAGTAAACCTCAACATTATTAAATGCAACGAAAATAACCGAAAAGGGACAAACAATAAATGACCACCAGAAAAAAAAAAATATATATTAAATAAATTATTGACCACTACCAGAGCAACTAAGTCTGAAACTCTTTTTGACTTCTTAATATAGAATCTTTTATACGTTTCTTGAATATAATCTTTGAGTTCATATTTCTGAGAGGAGGAGGTATGTTATTCCAGCACTTAGTTGCCTGGTAGCGGAAACTTCCCCTAAAACCCACACGTCTATGAACATGTATATCCAGAGGCGGTCGGATGGGCCTAGCAACGCCCCCACCATACCGAAGATAAAAAGTACTAAATTTTAGTTTCCTGTAAAGGTAATCAGGCTGCTTATGTTTTATTAGATCAAACATGAGTGTTGCAAGGTGTAGGCGCCTTCTGGATTCCATATTCAGCCAATTTGCGTTATTAATAAATGGTGACACATGGGTTCTCGGAGGAATGTCGAAACAAAAACGACAGCACGCGTTTTGTACGCGCTGTACCATCTTGCGGGTCTTACTGAGCAGTCGGGGTCCATATACGACATCACCATAATTAAGCCTCGACAGTATCAGCGATTCGCATAGGGCGATTCGAGACTTTTCCGACAAGTGTTTACGCACCTTATACAAAATTTTTAATCTATAGAGGCAATTTCTCTTAGTATTCACAATATGACTTTGAAATCTAAGTTCACCGTCCAAAATAATGCCTAAATTTTTTGCTTCGTCTACACGAGGAATACTTTCCCCTAAAATTTCAACAACTGGATTACTGTTTTTGATTTTTTCTATTTGATATTTTGTTCCTAAAATCATAAATTTACATTTGGAAGGGTTCAGCTGAAGTGAATTACTTGAGGACCATGTTGCAACTGCTTTGAGGTCATTGTTCAGTGTATCTACTGCTGAATCTACATTATTTGGATTCACCGAGATATACAGCTGTACGTCATCGGCATAAAGATGATATTTGCACGAATTGATAACGTTGGGTAGATCAGCAGTATATAGAATGAAGAGGAGTGGACCCAATATTGATCCCTGAGGAACGCCTCGATTCAATTGCTTTGCACAAGATGTCACATACGAGCCATCTTCCTTTCTAAGTTTAACCGACTGATACCGATCACTCAGATAGCTGTCGAACCATTTGACTGTGCGGCTATCAAATCCGTAATAAGACATTTTAGAGAGAAGCAGGGGAATACTTATACAATCAAACGCGCGTGAGTAATCCAGTAAAACAAGAATGGTACCATTTCCTTTGTCTTGTTCGGCGATGATATTGTCGGTTACGTCAAGCAATGTAGTGATGGTACCTCTTCCTTTACGGAATCCTGACTGATAGGATGGCAGGATGCCAGATGTTTCTAAGTATTCTCTAAGCTGGTCGGAAACAGCCCTTTCCAAAATCTTTGATAGATAAGGCAGTATACTAATGGGCCTAAGATCTTTAAAATCCTTAGGATCGCTCACTTTCGGGATTGGGGTGATCAATGCAGTTTTCCATTGGGAAGGAACCACGCATGAAGTAATTGAAGCATTAACCATATCGGTAATAATTTTCAAAGTTTGTGGAAGGGTGAGCAACGTCATATCCCTAGTAATACCGTCATTCCCAACTGCGTTAGATTTTAGTTGAGTTATATATTTTGCTACTTCTGCTTCAGTAATAGGACGCAGAGTAAATTGTGGTACAGATGGATCAAACAGACTATGAAATTCGTAATAAGAAAGCTGTTTTAAGGAAACAACTTCTGGACAAGTTATATTTAAGAAGTAGTCATTGATCTTATTTGGGTCGTTAAAACTCTCAGGAAGACAGTCTCCTCTACTAGGTTCCATTAAAATTTTCTGTTTAACATTTTTCCAAAAAGTTTTGGCATTACTTTGATTCTTGTTAATGTAATGTTCATAGTAAGCATGCTTTTCATGATATATAGCAATTTCAACAGTCTTTTTGAGTTGTTTATAGTTATCTCGGTCTTTATCAGACTTTGTGAGTCGAAATGTTTCATGGGCCTCATCACGTAATCCAATCATTATTTTTACCGTATCTGTTATCCATGGCAAAGAATTATTATTTTTTACTTTCATTGTGATAAGGGGAGCATGTAAGTCCAGAAGTGTCAAAAGCAAATAATTAAAGACTTCCACCATATCGTCCACGGTTGGCAAGCTGGAAATTGAGTCCCAATTCAGCGATACTAGATTTTCATTAAAGTTTTTTGGATCAATTCTTTTAATTGCTCTATGTAAATAAAAGGTGGGAGTTGGCTTCAATTTCTTTATTAATACGCTGAGATTAACCATAGAGTGACCTAATGATGCTTTAATATTTGTGACTGTAACATCGCGGGTTTTGCAATTTGTACACACTACATCCAATAAAGTTTGAGAGGTCTTAGTGAAATGCGTGGGATCAATTACTACTTGTTTAAGGTCTAGGTACTGTAGGAAATTATTCAACGTAGCATACTTACTAGTTGAGCTATCGAGCATATCCACATTAAAATCTCCCAAAAGAACTATATAGTCGTAATATCCCAGACTTGTGATAGAATCAGTGAGGGCGTCCGTAAATACGTCGATATTTACCCATTCAGGTCTATAAGCAGTCCCGACAAGAAGACAATAACCATTTATTTTTAATGAAAACCACATCTGATCTATCTTTGATTCAGGATACTTCTCAAAACGAGGTCGCAATTCTTTTTTATAATAAAACCCGACACCCCCACCTATATCTTTATCATGTCTCGGACGGCGCTGTGTATATCGCAGACGGTAGCCAGGGGGGGACGGAGCACGAGCTTCTTGGTCACCTGGTATCCATGTCTCATTAATGGCAAGAATGTCTGGCTTGAATCGGTCAATTGCAATCAATAAGTCATCATGACCTGTATTTAATGATTGTGCGTTATAGAGCGCAAATTTCAAATACTTAGATTTTTCAATCACTACTTAAATAATAATAATAATTTTTTGTCTGAGTTCTTAAATAATGAGTTGAAAATAACGCAACAAGATCAACACAGCAGATGACGTTAGAGAAATAAAGCAACCAAAGACAAGCAAGATATCTGAGACAAGTTGTATTAAATGTATTTATGTAAATAAACAATTTATAAAAAATATACTGTTCAAACAATTGCACTGTACGTGTACCTTGTTCTATCACTAATTTTGCCATAGCTGCAGCACACATGACCTTTATGAAAAAACGTGAGGTAAATTTTTTTACAAATTTTAAAGGGAAAAAATAATAATAAAATCGCAACAAGAGTAATGTAATACAAATATTCTTGCCAAAAATACCAATTAAGAAAATCCCGCAAAAATAATTAATAAAAATACAATAATAACCCACCACACACTTTAACAGAGTTACGGATACTAAAATGTTTACATACCAACTAACACTGATATAAATATTACTTGTTGATTTAAGGCATGTAACAATCAAAACACAAATAAGAAAAAAAGTGGATTTGGAGTTCAAGTATCCTCTACGAGCTAACATTATCAGAACCAAAAACACGAGCGAGGTCGTCATCAGTTCTTAAACGAATCTTCGAAGAGTCCTTACTCTGGTTTTGACGTATATATATTCGACCGTCTCGAGTCCAGACGTATCTCCAGTTATGGCGAGTAGTTAGGTCTCGTGCTTTTCCAAACAGCACTCTATTGGCTCTTGTAAGCCTCTCGTTCACGTAGAATCGTCGCGCTGGTCCCGGAAGCCCCATTCCGTCCGTGGTGGCGGCCCGGCGAACACGGGCAGCTTGTAGAAGTTGATCACGCACAGCTCGTCTTGCAAACCTTACGGCGATTGTTCGCGGACGTGGTACGCCAGCAGAAGAGTAAGTGACTTCGGGTATGCGACCCATGCGTGCAGCGCAGACGATATCATGTTCCGCGAGAGTAACACCTAATTTTGTCCCGATGTTTGTTACAATATGTAATAAGCTCTCTCCTTTTTCCTCTGGTATGCATGAAATATCTACATCATTTATCAGTAGATCTTGATCTCTCTCATTAATCTCAGACTTCAGCAATTGAATAGAGTACTCAAGCGACTTTTCCCTTTGAGCAGAGTTGCAGTTTGCCTCAAGCGCGTCACATCGTGCTTCTAGCTTTTCTATGCGATTCTCACAGCTGATGACTCTGCCTAGAATCGTTGAGATTGTATCATTCAGTAATTTAATTTCCGATCTGTTGGCACGTAATTCTTCGCGAACTTCTTCACGGAAAGCACGCATCTCCATCATAATTGAAGACATATCCGTTACTTCCAAAGTCACGTTATGGGCAGTGTCATTAAAATTATCTGTTGACATGTCCAGGTGAGTAGGGCTTACCCTAGCTGCTCCACGCTGAGTATTGACACCCTCTGTGATCTCGCGGACTGGAGTATTACATACATTGGTACAGAGGTAGATAATGACCTGGAATAGCACATAGGCTACTTTTTATCCCGGGAAAAAGCACTGTTCCCGTGGGAAATTCACGCGGGCGAAGCCGCGGGCAAAAGCTAGTTATCTATAAATTGTTCTAGCA
Organism: Ephestia elutella; assembly: GCA_018467065.1. NCBI lineage: Eukaryota > Metazoa > Arthropoda > Insecta > Lepidoptera > Pyralidae > Ephestia > Ephestia elutella. The sequence continues at coordinate 16,986,773 of CM031580.1, read as the reverse complement.
AGAAGGATATTTGTTCAGCCATTTATGTGTTATCAACCTTTATTCTAAAATTCACATCCCATCTATTCTATGATCCGAATCATCATAATTGCAACAATTTAATAATAATACTTATCACAAACTTATCACAACCTGCTCAGGCGCAATCGGTAAAGTACAAAAAGCGATTTATCAGGCACTTGCCAAACCGACCACGTTTATCTTAAGTGCGTATTATCACAACGAGTGATTATTTGTAAATTAATGGTGTTCTTTGAAGATCTGCGAAAAAACGCTGGCTCCGCGCTGACGCAGTGGGAAGCGATGGCGGACGCGGGCGTAGCTTTGGTAAATAAAAATATATTGACGAAAACAAAGATAAAAAAATAAATAATAATAATAATAGATAATTTCGTCCCACTGCTGGGCAAAGGTCTCCGCCATAATCTCCCTTTCATTCGAAAATAGTTGTGTGACGAAATAGGTTAAAAAAAAAATAGATAATGGGATAAGTCCGCCATCTCTCTTTTTGTTTCACTATTTTCTGTATTTTCCTTGTGTGTATGTGCAATGAAGAGTTTAAACAAACAAACAACTTAAAAAAAAAGATTTTTTTTTATACTTTCTTGTTTGAGAAACTATTTTTTGGGGGAAATCCTAACTAATATTATAAATGCGAAAGTGAGTTTGTTTGTTTGTTTGTTTGTTTGTTACCTCTTCACGCTTTATCTACTGAACCAATCTTTCTGAAATTTCGATACACATAGCTGGAAGTACGGAGAAGGACATGGGGTACCTTTCATCCAGAGAAAAAGCACTGTTCCCGTGGGAAATTCACGCGGGCGAAAGCTAGTAATTTTATAAAGAGGAAACGTACGGCTTGGCTTGTCAAGACGAAATTGGTATCTACGAGTAAATCATCAAGGAAAAAAAATATTAAAATTAAAATCGATTCGGATACTGTGCCCAAATATGTCCGAGCTGTCTGCAAGCTAACCGAACAAGCCCAAAATTTCTTTTTCACCTAAAATGTATGAAAGCTACTTGACTATGAGGTGAAAGTCATCATAGACCTGAAAACCTCTTTTTTTTAAATTAGTTGAAAAAAAAACGTTGATCGATAAAAAAAGATGAAAATATGCCATTACTATGATCGTACCCTTACAGAGCCCATTTCCAGTAAGCGCTCGGTAAGAGTAATTATAAGCAATTGCATCACACATGAATTTACGTAAAAACTGGCTTCAAAGTCACACGTAGGCGCAGGCGCCACCTGATGAGGTGGCTCGCTGAGATTAATAGAAGAAATACATGTACGAGTATTCGAACACAGAAACTTAAACTTTAGGCAATCAGTTGTTTTGCATCTTAATAATAACAAGAAAAATACACATATAACAAGCCAATTATTAAAAATAAAAAACACGACTGACGAGTTTTTGCTCAATAAGTACATACAAACATATAAGGCATATACATTTTTGAAATCGCCTTTTAAAGCCCTTCAATTTGATACCCCACTCGATAAGATTGATCAAATTTAATTTTTTTGGTCTGCTATTTATCGCATATATAACCCGCCATTTTGTTTTTATATTGACGTCATATAGCCTATGTCACTCGGAAGAATGCAAGGAATCTAAAAATACATCTCACATCAAAATCTGTTAAGCCGTTCAGGACTTATGGTGGAATAAAGAAACTTACATACATACATACATGAACCCTGAAAACATAACACTCCTTTTTTGGTCAGTCGTGTAAAAAATAAGGTTAAGGTTTATGTTAATATAGTAAGCTATACTACCTATCGCATTGGGATAGTCTGTAAAAATAAGATGTAAGATGTAAATAAGCAGAGAGGAAAAATACAAAGGCGAGATCCATTATTGGGATAAGTCCTATCCCAATAATGGATCTCTTCCAGTCAATCTACGAATGAATTAAGTAGCTCATAAGTTAAGTTTCTATAAATTAATTAGGTAAGACATCACAGGTTAAATAAAAATAAACTAACTTTATTTAACTTTTTTGTTAAATAAGTTTTTTACAAAGATTTCACTTTTGGCACTAGCTTTTAATGCTACCAGGGAGACAAAAATACCTATATACATAAAAGTCATTAATTTAATGTATTATTTGTAATTGGCAATTTAAACAAAGCCATTTTTGAATATCATGTGAATGGTAAAAATAAATAATCAATTTTGTAAGTTGATATAAACACTCGTGTTAACTGAATAAATAAATGACGAAATTTCAAAAACATTATAAATAATACTTCCATTACTCAATGAGAATGTTGTCACTGCACCTTCTGTCAACAGCTTCAAGAGTAGATTAGACAAAATCTCCAAACTTCAAGGTTCACACGTATCAGCAAAATCTTCTTGTTCTTCCGTGCCTTATCCCATTATTTGGGGTCGGCCCTCCTCGTACGTCAAAATAAAAAATCATCAAAAAATTAAAAATCATCATCATTTTGCATCAGCAAAATAAAATAAATAAATAAACCACCAGAAGTGGACTGTTTCAAAGAGTCCAATATTAGCCCCATTTATTTATTTAATGTTTTCTATAGGTAAAAGTACAGACAGCATAAGGCCGAAACTTGTCGATTTGAAGTGTAGATTGTTTTAATGGATAATATGGATATAGGATATTTACGACTATTCTTAGTAGTCATTAATGGGGTATATAGAGAGTTATTGAATATGGCGTGTTGACAATGATCTATATTACCTTTGTAACCACAAGCTGCAAATATTGCATGTTGGCACTAAAGGACCTATCAGATGTATGCTAGTTTAATAACTGGTGATGATGATGATAAAAAATAAGTTTAATTAAAAACCCGACAATGCTCACTTAAAAGTATGAAAATAACATGTGCTAACATCTAAGCTCACAACTTTGTTAAGTCCTATCTAACGGCTATAGACCCGTGTTAACCACTGCGAATGAAGATGGTGAAGCGGTGGTGGTCGAGTCGTAGGGCGCCCGCTTGTGGCTGCAAAGGTCTCAGGTTCAAATCCTGCCCGTGCTATATGAGTTTGTATACTAATTTGATTCATGTATGGCAGTTTTCTTCGATCACCACTTGCTTCCGGTAAAGGAAAACATCGTGAGGAAACCTGCACTCTGGTTGATGATTATCAGCTAGTGTGTGAAATGGAGCAGGCAATGGCAAACCACTCCATTAACGAGGCCAAGATAGTCGTTGTGTGTGTTTCATTCCATATAATGACCACGACCCTCAGTCATGAGGAATACGAAAAAAGGATAGAATACTATGGTATATATCCTCCATATGGTATTTAGTGCCTGGGAAATGTCACCGAAAAAATATCACATGTCTGCTAAGACCTTATATTTTAAAAATGCTAAAAACGTTTCTACCATTGTAATGTTGAAAGTAGAGGAAAAAAGTAATTGTCATGGACTACGTATAAATGTCTGGATTAATTAATGACTATTCTATGCACATAGAAATTCCATCTGAAAAAAAAAATGTTGACGACTGTTTTTTGCGACATAATTTCTGTGTCTTTCGTGACATGATCGCGTTTTAAGGCGGGGTTGTTCAAGAAAGAAGGTGTTACGAATTTTTTTTATTTTTTTTTATTTAGCTGATAGGTCCCACTGCTGGGCAAAAGCCTCCCCCTTATCTCTCCAACTACCCCTATCGCTCGCTATCTGCTGCCACTGCCTATCAAAGGCCGACAATTCGTCGAATTATAATTTAATTTTTATTTTATTTTTTAAAATGGGTTTTATTGTCAGAGGCTAGCAAACGTCACTATATTTGTATCTCCATTAGTAGAGTCTTACGACTCTCTCTCTTAAAAAAAACTGTATCCTGGATACCTCTAAATATAATGTAAGAGTATTTTTTTAGGATTAGGATTGTCGCACCGCTCACACACTGCAACCCGCCATGAATTCGCAGCGATTTTCAATACGAGAATCACGAAGTAAATTCAAAGAGGAGCTCTCTGGTAACATTTCCCTAACAAAAGTTGTATGAGGATTCGCAGGGCGTAAGGCAGACGTGGAGGGTACTCGCCTCCTGAATAGCAAACGCCCCCGCAGAAGCATTTTAGTTCCGGAGTTTTTGAGAAACCTTAAATAATTACTAATTGTCGCTAATTTATCGAAGTTTCGATGTGTAAAAAGTATAACCCTACACAACAGTTAATTATTTTAAAATTTGAAAATTAAATCATTCAAAGAAAAAAAATTAATTATCATACGGCCGATTTCTTGCGAGTTCTTTTGCGTATCTTCAACTTGTTTAGTATATTTTTTCAGTACCTATATCTTTAAAAAAAATAGGTACAAAAATGAATCTCAGCAATAGCCAATACATTCCCTACATACACAGCCAAAAATCGAAATTTTAGGCGTTGTGATTTCGTGCGACGTTCAATTTCGCGGTCACCTTGAAGATAAGGCTAAGTTGGCTTCTAAAAAATTGGGTGTCCTCGGCAGAGCGAGGCGATATTTCACTTCGGCGCATCGCCTTCAGCTGTATAAGGCACAAGTCAGGCCGCACATGGAATATTGCTCTCACCTCTGGGCCGGGGCTCCTCAGTACCAACTTCTCCCTTTTGACCGCGTTCAACGTCGTGCGATTCGCATGGTCGACGACGAGATTCTCGTCGGCCGCCTCGATCCTCTGGCTCTGCGCAGGGATGTTGGATCCTTGTGCATTCTCTACCGCATTTTTCATGGGGAGTGCTCTGAGGAATTGTTTGACCTTATACCCGCCGCAAAATTTCACCACCATACCACCCGCCATAAACTGAAATTTCACCCAAACCACCTGGATGACTGGCTGTCAACCACCGTGCGTTTCAAAAGACACTTCTTGCCACGTACGACCAAACTGTGGAATCAGCTTCCTGCGGCGGTGTTCCCGAACCGATACGACATTGGAACCTTCAAAAAACGAGCCTACGTCTTTTTAAAAGGCCGGCAACACTCCTGCGATACCCCTGGTGTTGTGGTTGTCCATGGGCAGCGGTGATTACTTACCATCAGGTGACCCGCTTGCTCGTTTGCCGCCCTATGTTATAAAAAAAAAAAAAAAAATACATTCATCATCTGATTATAACTATAATGCAAATTTACACATTAATACAAAAAAGAGAACTATTTTTCGATATTGTATATTATTTAGTGTATTATTCGATATACTCTTAATTAAATACTACATTTATTTATTTATTTAAAAACTTTATTGCACAAATTTAAAAAAAATATATACAAATTGTAGACTCAATGCACTACATACATTGTATATACTATTTTATTTCTGGTACTACTTCGCCTTAAAGTTCGAAAGGGTTGTTTAAGAATTGTTGACAAATAATTAAGGGAAACAAGTGTGGAGCTAATTTAAGCTAAGGGATGAAAAATATTTGATGTCTGGATGGTACGTGGTTTGAATTTTTGAGTATTGTTTCATGCTTTGACTTTAGGGCCCTATATGTAAAGAAAAAAACCATTTTACGCTTACCTTTACACATCGTCACCTTAATTGTTTTATTTTTATTACAACCTTTTATTTGCCCAGCAGAAGAACTTAATAATATATGTGGGACATAATAAATAGGCTTTTAATTATGATTTTAAGTAACTTTCCGTACTATTAGTGTTTGTTTGGGCTAATCTTGAAAATGAAATTGAAACAATTTTGGAAAATGTGTTATTTATAGATTTCAATGCCTTAAAATGTATGATTTCGTATCGATTACAGATTATATCTGCGGCAGAGTTTTTTTAAATTGTAACATTAGTTATTTAAAGTAGCATTTATTGTCACATCAAAAACTCTCTCAAAATAGTGCTATTGTAGTGTCTACTACGACGACTGCTCCTATATCGACGACGGCACTTCGTTATTTCCCTATTATACTTTGACCTGAACCATTATAAACCCCGTCGGTAAACTCAAAAGCAAACTCGACAAATAAGTCAATAATGATCGATTAATTTAAATTCCGCATTTCTCGAACGAACCATATCTTTATTACCATCTAAGAATTTCCAGATAATTTCGCTCTTAAGAAGGCAAGATCACCATATTGTTTGCGATGGCTACAAGAGATTGTATGCGGTGCATTTGTTATGTATCAAGATAAATACAACCTCCCGGTCATATGACATTTGTAAGAAATGTCAAGCGTCTCGGTACAATATAATTGGTACTTTCGTCAACGTCCTATTATATGTAAACCGCATTTTTTATCATTTTTCATAAACTTGAACTTAAACTTTCATGAATATGAACCAACATTGAAGATAATGTAAAGGTTTGTCGCTGACTTATGACATATTATATTTTGACAACTGGGGCAACTCAAATTTTGCCTAATTGGTATTTTCGGTTCAGTGAAAGTTACTAGTACTTGAGGTCCAAAACTAATATAACCATAGCCTTTTTCATTACTTTATACAACGATTAAATTAAATTTGTTTCCTTAATAAAATATAATAAACATTATGTATAATCTTAATCATTATTTTATTTGAAATGAATCCAAATTTACTCCCATTAGTCGACAGCGGAATTTTTTTTTAGCATTTCAGTAATGGAGTAAGTTTTATATATTTTTGTTGTATGATAATTTTACTTATAGTATCTTGTTGCGAAGACATAAAATTTAAATAATGTATCATTTATTGTCATATAATTGCTCTATTGAAAGCTTGTAGAAAGTAATACTCGTATATCCTTCTTAATACAGCCTTTTTATCACCATTCAATACCGTAATAATGACAAACGGTTAGCAATTTGTCTTCACAATGACTAATTAAAAAGTCCAAGATCGTAAAGCGCATGTAAGTGTATGTAACATGACTTATTTGGGTTATAAAGACTTCTTTTGCATAAGGGTTTGGTAACATCGCGGGAGGTGGAGTGGTATAAGCTGTAGTATAAGGCAAGATAGTTTTTTACATGTTACATTTGTTCGATGAGTTGATGATCTCCTGGCCACGTCATAAAAATGGTATCTGCAATTCAGAATACTAGTATATGCAATTATAAATCTACTAGCTTTTGCCTGCGGCTTTGCCCGCGTGAATTTCCTACGTGAACAGTGCTTTTTCCAGGGATGAAACCCTATGTCCTTTTCAGTATTTCTAATTATATGTATGCGTATATTCAGGAAGATTGGTTCAGTAGGTAAAGCGTGAAGAGTTAACAAACAAATGGTTGACTGGAAGAAATCCCTTTTTGGCTTTTTGGGATAAGTCCGCCATTGTACGCTTCTCTTTTTGTTTCACTATTTTTTGTATTTTTCTTGTGTGTATGTGCAATAAAAAGTTTACTAACAAACAAAAAATATACAAACTCACTTTCGCATTTATAATATCAGTTAGGACTTTTTTTCTCGTATAGGCTAACATTTTATATATCAGCTATAAATACATTAATTTCTTACAGGTACTTAGATGCACAATGATGATGAATTTTACGTAAGTTCAACCTATTTTTATACCAGCTTTCAATATTGAATACAAATTGTCAGGAATCTATATCTTGAAGGCAATAAACAACTTTAAATGCACATTGATAACATGTGTAAGTAATTGATATTTGACCTTTCACCTGCCTTTTTAACACTCTATAAATTATACTACATGATAGTAAAAAAAACAACAATTTACTTTAGTCTTGTATATTTGAGGAGTTTCCAAGTTGCTTTATCAAATTCTTTAAAGGTTATCAATATTCAATCAACTATTATTCAAATCTATTAATATAATATAATTATAAAAATTAATTTTATAAAAAATTTAGTCTCTTTGTGCACCCAGACATATTTATTTCTATTTATCCCGAAGGTTGACTGGTAGAGAATGCTGTTAGCATTAAGTCCGCCTTTTATACCATTTTTGGTTTAATAAAGTTTTAAATAAATAAATATAATTATAGTTGATTTGAATAAAACTACTAACTATTATTTAATTTGTCGTATATTGTTTTATTTAATTGCTCAAATAACCAACATTAGATACATTTAGTAGTCCTATAGTAGGCGATTGTAGGTACTATTTTTATTTTATTTATTGAATTGAATTTTCTCGTCAAAAATAATCGTGATTGTGAAGCTTCACTTTTTGAATAACTCGAAAAACGTATGATCTCGCTTTTGGGAAAGAGTTAGGTACTTATACCTAAATTCAATAATCACCATGGAAGGTCAGGAGCAGAAAACTACATAGGTAGCTAGTAGCTACAATAAAAGTGAAAAACAAAGTTGTGTTTTAATCTACATTTAATGCTTTTAGCCATGTACGAGTATCTGTCATATCATTGACCATCATATTTATATAAATGTCATGGTATATTTTGAAAATAATGAAGTCGTCATTTCAAGTTTTTGTCATAATAAGTACATTTGTTCAAACATTGCCGCCAAAAGCATTACGCTTTTGTAAATGTCTTATCCATCAATTTACTAAATTATAAATTCACTTGTTACTTCAATAGTAGTAATTAAAAGTAAAACATCGTTGTTTATGGTCACATAAAACCTACCGAGAGTCCATAATAAGATCATTACATCCATCAGCTTACCTTATAAAGTCTTAAAAAGGCGGCAAAGCGCTTAAGAAAATACGTTTCTATGAAATAAAAAGTGATAACTTCTAAATGTAAACAATAACATTTCAAATAAGGATGTGAGATTATAGATAAGAGTATCGGGTTTGCAATTAGTCAACTGAATAAGGGATAAGTAAATAGAATGGGAACTAATTATTTTAATTTAGAATCCACGGCAACATCAACAATAAATTGCAAAGCCACAGGATATATAGCGTGAAGCTGAACACAGATGGCGCCACTTGCATAAAAACAAACCATTAAGATATGGAGTGGAAATACCTACTCGTACTCATACTAAATCGTATAACTACTTTGCGGCCGATCCGCCATTACAGGAGCCCTCTCCGGTAGTCCTTTCGATGGTAGATGAGCTGTCAATGAGAGTTTATTTTTAGAAATTCTCTATATTGTGGTGTTTTTGAAAAGACTGCCAGATAATCCTAACTAATATTATAAATGTGAAAGTGAGTTTGTTTGTTTGTTGGTTTGTTTATTTATTTGTTTGTTTGTTACCTCTTCACGCTTCATCTACTGAACCAATCTTCCTGAAATTTCGCATACACATAGCTGGATGTACGGAGAAGGACGTAGGATACCTTTCATCCCGGGAAAAGCACTGTTCTGTGGCACGCGGGCGAAAGCTAGTAATAAAATAAGTAATAATCTGTCCGCCATTACAATAAAATGCCCTTGAGTGAAAATTGTTACGTTTTTTATTAGGTACTAGCTGTCGCCCGCGGCTTCGCCCGCGTGAGTTTCGCTTAGATGAAAAATCTCTCTTGGAGCTTTTCATCACATGTTCCAGATCTTCAATTTTTATACGTCAGCAGAAAATGCTCATCAGGTTGAACGATTTTTGCTAAGGCGCCATTTCCATATATGTTATAGTGTAGTTGGTCTCTTGGAGCTTTTCATCAGATGTTCCAGATCTTCAATTTTTATACGTCGGCAGAAAATGCTCATCAGGTTGAACAATTTTTGTTAAGGCACCATTTCCATATTACTTATAGTTTGGCTGTTCCGTTATGGTTCTTCATCAGGTGTTCCAGTTTTCAAAATGAATTATAGCCTATATGTTGCCCAGGCTTAATAGCTATACAACAAAAAAAGTTTCATTCAAATCCGTCCAGTAGTTTTTGCGTGAAACGCGTACATACATACAGACAGACAGACAGACAGACAGACAGACAGACAGACAGACAGACAAGAAATTCCAAAAAATTTTTTTTGCTTTCTATTGTTCTTTTTAGGTCTCCCTCTATCCATTTCGGTCAAAAATATTAAATGTACAGACAAAATATTTTTACTGTTTTATTATATGTATAGATTACATATCTATACTATAGTATACTTAAATGTAAAACCACCCAATTGTGTTGGTGCACAAGTTAATGTCACTTGTCATGATGTGAAAGACCGTCATTGTCAATGTCAAAATTCTCTGTTTACCCCTGATGCCCAGTGCGCATTGGACTTATATTTTTTTTTGCTAAATTTTCTTCTTATGTAAAATAAGAACCGTTGAGTTCTTCTGATGAGGTAGCAAGGGGTTAGTCCTCAAAATGTGTGAAAAACAAATTTTTATCCTATTAATTTCGTAATGATACCAAGTACCATTGTTTATACCTCTTTTCTTCGAAAAACGCTGCAAAAATATGTGCATTCAAGCGGTCTTAAATTTCGTAGAATTTCATCAATTAATTTTTAGTGTCAGGAGCCATTATCCACTTGGAATTAAAAAAATAATTAGTAGTCAACTTGCGAACTACTTGTTTTTTTTTTTTAATTAACTGCAAAATGGTACTTTTCCGTGCTTAATAAATTGTCGTGTAAATAATATAATCAATCAAACAGTTTAGTCAAAATTAATAGAAATTTTAGTGGGAACTGAAATTTTTATTTTCGACGTAAATATATATAGTTATATATATGTATATACCTAGTAGTTCAGAGTATATTTTCGTCGAAAAATTAATCAAAAATAATAAATGTGACACTGTAACGCTCGCATAATTATTTTCAAACAATTACGTATTTAAATTTCGATTTGAGCCACCATCAAAGACCACCGGCGAACTATAAATATTCATAAAAACAATTTATGAATCGTACATCCAGCCAGTCTAATCGGTTCGTATTTATTTTATTAAAACACATAGGTAAATTAATTAACCATAACGTTCATCGAGATATTATGTACTACGCACATAACGTTATACATTGCTCTTCTACTGTTTCATAAAAGCTCTGCCTATGTCAAATTTAGGGAATTATTGCTAAAACTTAGATTAATTTTGATAGTAGGTATTTGCATTGAATTATAAATAACAAGAGTTTAAGGACATTTCATAATTTTTAGATTTTAATTTGTAGAAAATACTTATTTTTTTTTTGTTAAACGTATACGTAAGTATTAATTTTGAAGATCCATCGAATGGCATATTATTTAGTATATGGCGAAAACTCGAAAGTTTTTTTTCTGCTGCATACATTTTTTTTTGTCTGTTTAGCATCAAGACTAGACAATTCTGTTTATGCATTCGCAAGAATCATTATTTCCTCATAGGTATAGATAGAGTACTAACTGTGCCGGTGGTATGCAGATAACTCAGCTTTGATTTACATCCCGGCTCGTTACCAGTTCGATACTGGAAAAAATGTGGCTGGTATATACGTACAATGCTGCTAGCTATATTAGAAAAAAAAATGTAAAATGAACTATTCCTATGATCTTTGCTAAATTTGAGAATATGTAAGTACTAGTTTTTTACCACGGTTCTCAGCATGTATGTCTATCAATAATGTGATTACAGAAGTAATGTTTTTGTCGTGTCCTAAATGCCCCACCTCCTGCACAAAAGAGGATCTAAACGAGGCCAACGACAGAGCCATCAGCGTAGCCAAATACTGGTCTAAACTAATTTGATAGTTATTGCGACTCGACAAGAAGAAGAAGTAATGACGAAAATCTCAAATATTTTTAGATCACTCTGTGGTCGTCGGATAGTCATTCAACCTCCTCATAAACCAGAATAGGGGTGCGTTTCCACTGATGCGGAGTTGAGCGGAGATAGAGGAGCTTAATTGACCAATCACAATGTCTATGCGGTGATTTCGAGCGTTGTGATTGGTCAATTAAACTCCTCTTCGCTTCACTCCGCGTCTGTCAAGATACCCTAATTATATTATGGTTAAAAGAGATAGCTCTCAATCGCTTTTTACCATAATACATTTTCAAAATGGACTATGCTATGAGGAATAATAATGGTATTAAGTTTCCATATAAGACTTGGAACGCAGTATTTATTATAAGATAACAATCATTTTTTAAACATATTTTAAATACCAAGTCTTTATTATAATTTTTTTAATTGCCACTAAATAAATAATACTTACTATTTTTACAACCCGTGTGGTTTCCTTGTTAGAATAGGACCACTCCATCTCATTCCATGGATGTCGTAAGAGGCGACTAAGGGAAATGCTTCCGATGAGCAGCAGCGTCGGAAGCTCACAAAGCCAAAAAAAACTGCGCTCGCCAACCCGCCTGCCAAGCGTGGTGAGTATGGCAAATCCCCGCAAAATCTTGGGGGAGATCTTTATCCAGCAGTGGATATTTTGCGGTTGTAATGATGACTATTTTTACAACATAAATTAGTACAATTTGATCGTTTATTGCAAAATTACAACCACTAAAGATCCACACTCCATCTACGTAGTACTGGGCCGACCCAATGGCACTTAATTTTTAGTGGAATTGTAATTAACTCTTAAAGCATTTAGCATTATAGCTGGATTAAGTCATTTATAGGAAAAAATAAAGGCTATAAACACTATAAGTTCGTTGGTTGGAACTTGTGTCATGGTAGGAATTGTTAACCTTTCAGTACTAGGAAGTCCTAGGTTAGGGCGACCAATCCTAGGAAATGAGAAGTCGTTACGCTAAGTCTTAGGCTTAAACGGCGGCGGAAAGACAATTCTAAGTTGTTTACTTAGAAAATGGCTGACAGTTTTAAAAACAACAAAGTTAATACCAAGTAACCTAAATTATGGAGAAAACAGATGGACTTGGTGCCATCGAGGTTTTTACTGGAAAATTGATGTGTTATTCTGTGAAATAAAACGAATGTAGACGGCAAAATACCATTGCTTTTCACGGTGTTTTAATATAAAAAACCAAATAGTTCTTTTAACCATCTCACTTTGTGTCATTAATAAACAGAATGATTTTTTTTAACACTAGTGAAATTATTACAACATTTTTAGTTAATGTTGGAAACAACAACTTCAAAAAAAACAAATTTATAGTAAAAGAACATTAAATTTCGACTTCCCATACAAAGTATGGGATGCAATTTTTTTTGTCATATTTTGGCATAGATTTCTTTGGAAAACTGCTCAATTTCATAATTCAAATATGCTGCGTTTGGCTAGTGTTCAAACTGTTACCTGCAAGTAAGAATTTTTTTTTTAAATAATTTCTAAATTAATTTGCAATATTTGATCCAATCAACAATTGCAAGTTTAATAAAGGGTTGTGAAAAGAGTTGACAAACGAAAATCAAAAGCTAGTTTATCGTGTAAGATACGTAACGCCGGTAACACAAAATTAACTAGTTCAAAATTATTGCAAAATCACCTCTATTACCCCGATATAGAGATCCATGCGGGGTTATACATTCAAGCCACAGCTATTATCAAATCATATAAGTACCTGTTTTTACTAACAAACAAAATAAATTATTAAAATTCATCTTTGCCTTGACTTGACACATAGCAAACATAAAATGCATAATGGACATTGCAAAAACGCAGCCCATTTGAAATGCAAGCCATTTAAAAACAAGCCACGTGCGTAAAAACTATTATATTTCCGACAAAGTAGCTATTCTAAGTAATACTGCGAAATAAGGGGGCTTTTTAACGCATCTACTGATACCCAGAATTACACATTGCACACACTTTAATTTCTTATAGCTGTGTCTCTCTCTGTTTCTCGTTGAAGGTAAGAGACGAAAAATAATAAACTTTGTCTCTGCAAGTTTGCAACGAACAATGACATGGCAGGTGATTTCCTTTGCACAAAACACTATTTGTTTTTATATTAATTTTTATACCGGTTCTTATTCATACAATGAAGTTCTAATATTATAAATACAAAAGTTTTAATGTTTTTTACTCAATCACGCGAATACTAGACTGATTTCGATGTTTGATAGCAGATAGAAAAATACTGGGAATATTATTATTATTTATCCCGAAATTCTCTCAGAAGCGAAGCCCTGAGGTTGCAATTAGTATCCAATAAATTTTTATAGATCCTAACAGACTTATTTAAAGCTTACTTTTTACCTTTTCGCAAACTATTTTTTTTCCTTATCTATTAACTTTTATCACAAGAGTCCACTGCTGGGCATATGTTACTTGTCTGGTCTAGGAATGGACTGAGGTATCTGAGATGATGATAATTTGTTACTCAATCATCACTAGCGGCGCGCCGCTTCCAGGATTGATTCTACCCATGTACCAAATTTTATCGACATCCGTCCAGTAGATTTTGAATGATTGAGTGAGAAACATAGTCACACACATCCAAATCGAACTTTCGCATTTATACAATGTGTCCCGTCATCAGTGTCGGAGCCTTTAATGGTATGTTGTATGGCATTTTTTATGGACAAATCACAACTTAAAACTTTTTCTTTTTTTCTTTCATCTATACATATAATAAAACAGTAAAAATATTTTGTCTGTACATTTAGTATTTTTGACTAAAATGGATAGAGGGACACTTAAAAAGAACAATAGAAAGCAAAAAAAAATTTTTGGAATTTCTTGTCTGTCTGTCTGTATGTATGTACGCGTTTCACGCCAAAACTACTGGACGGATTTGAATGAAACTTTTTTTGTTGTATAGCTATTAAGTCTGGGCAACATATAGGCTACAATTGACTTTGAAAACTGAAACACCTGATGAAGAACCATAACAGAACAGCTAAACTATAAGAAATATGGAAATGGTTCCTTAACAAAAGTCATTCAACCTGATGAGCATTTTCTGCTGACGTATAAAAATTGAAGATCTGGAACATCTGATAAAAAGCTCCAAGAGACCAGCTACACTATAACATATATGAAAATGGCGCCTTAGCAAAAATCGTTCAACCTGATGAGCATTTTCTGCTGATGTATAAAAATTGAAGATCTGGAACATCTGATGAATAATTCCAAGAGACCAGGTACACTATAACGTATATGGAAAAGACGCCTTAGCAAAACTTGATTAATCTGATGAGCATTTTCTGTAGACGTATAAAAATCAAAGATCCGAAACATCTAAAACAGTTTGGAACACAAAAAGACTTTTCATCTAAGCGAAACTCACGCGGGCGAAGCCGCGGGCAACAGCTAGTTTTAAAAAAAAAATAAACATTTTAATGGGCTAGTTTATTTACAAGAAGCTAATAATACTTAATTTAAAAACACAATTTTTTTTTTTTTTGCATTTTCGTTTTTTTTTGTCTTTCAAACTGAAACATCTTTCTAATTTTATTGTTGTCTACATGATTAGCTTTTAAATGAGACCTATTCTATGTCGATAGGACTTTTACACGAGTAGTTACGATTGAATTAGTATAAGAGCCCGCAAAAAAACAAAATGACTGCCATTTTACTACAGTAGAAGAAAAAAAAGTTTTGGGTGGTGATATGTTCATAAAAATGCCATATAACGTACCATTAAAGGCTCAGACACTGATGACGGGACACATTGTACTTATATTAGTTCAATGGAATGCTGGGATTTTTCAAAATTTATTTATTCTTTTATTTTAGAGACTCAATAGATAAAAGCAGTATAAAAACATATTTGGTGTATATTTTTGCACGTCTGCCTGCAGACTGAAGACATGAAACTATTTTGTGTATGTTTTGTACTGTTTCTTCTTCTTCTTCTTCTCTCAGCCGAAAGACGTCCACTGCTGGACGTTTACTGGCAAATAAACATTTCTGATTTCTGAACAATTTCAATTATTTCGATCACCTAACTTTTTGTTACAGTGCGACAAGGATCTTTTTGCACGTGAGTGACGGCGCCACCTACGTTTTAAATAAGAAATTTTAATAGTTTAGACATTAGTTCCATTTTCTACCACGTGCAAAAAGATCCTTGTCGCACTGTACCTCTAAGGAGGATGTCATCGCATTCTTCATCACATAGAAACAGTCTCAAAGCCATCAATCAAATAAAAACCGATTGTTTCGTTTAAGTATTACTGAATCGATAAAAACTCGCCGACACGAGGTTATAATGAAATACATTGCCGACATAACTTACTGGCGTATCAATATAATGGGTATCTTAAGATATGTCCTATGATCGCCTTTGAATTTCTATTTGCAGGGTTGTCAAACGTGGTAATAAAATACATTTTTTTATTTATTTATTTGGGTTAACAAAGTAAACAAGAGAAATAACATTTATAGTTACTTAAGTATAACCATCACCGTTATATCACCGTTATCCACGAATTACATATATGGAGTGTACGTGCCTATATTTATAACTTGAGTAATCTATACAATTGCAAATAAGACCTGAATTAATAAAAATATCAAAAATACTGAAAATACTGTAACAGCGAATTGATCGATAATTTAATGTTAAGAAATGCTGTAAGTACATAAGAAATATTGATAAAATACATTTTTAGTTACCGTCAACAGACGGCGAGATTGTACACTACACAGCTGCGCTCCGGGCTTCGCTCCCGTGAGAATTTCGGGATTAAAAGTACCCTATGTGCTATTCCCGGTATTTTTCTACCCGTATACCAGATTTCATCGAAATCCGTTAAGTACATTTTGCGTGATTGAGTAACAAACATCCTCTCAAACTCACAGACTCACAAACTCACATCCAAAATTTTATGGGATTCATACATACAAATATGTTACACATTACTGTGGTACTGTTACTAGCATCATATGAGGTTCATTTGTTTCAAATATCAGTTTTCATTGATTCTGTTAAAACAGTAAAGACTGGCAAGTGGCAACCCTAACTATAAGCATAACAAAAACAGTGCGCCTATAGACATTTGTTGAATTTAAAGCCGCTGATCCACTGCATTGGACATTTATACGCTATAATATGCTACTTATCGGTCTTTTTTCTCGTGTTATAGATAATAGTCAGATTTTTTTCAAGTTACATGATATAAGTTAATGTATACTGCCATCTAGTCATGTTAGTGTGTGCGATTTTCTATTTTACTACAAATTCTTATTAATTTATTATTTATAGGCATTCGAACTCTATAAGGAAACTTCGAATTTTTAATTCGAACTTTTAAGGTATGTTTTTTTTTATTTAGAACAAGATATCCGGACTATTTGAAAGGTAAGTAAAAAACATTATTTTATTCGGAGGACATACATAATTAAATGACAATAAAAAATACTTAAGTATTGACGATTTGTATATTCTCGCATGTATAATTCTAGGAAGCTTGTCTGTTAAATATGAAAAAGGATTTTTGTTAATTATTTAATTTTAATGATCATTAAATTAACAAAAAATTAACAAAGTAATTGAAAAACACCTTTTAATATTTGGTCAAACTGTAAAAATATAAACGCAAAAAATTCCACATTACATAAAAGATTACTTTTATGTAATGCGGAATTTTTGGGTCCGGCCGTTAGGCTCCCATTCCGCCACGCACACGGCCGCGACGCTCACGAATTTAAAAAGTTGTTTGTCCTCGACGCTCTTGGCCGCGACGCTCACGATTTAATATTTTTTTTGCAACTATCTTGAATGAGTACTGTTGAGAACAGAATTGTTAAAATAAAAATAAGTATTACCAAAGTGATGTAGGTGGGTATGTTTGCCGGAGTTTGGTTATGAAAAAAAAAAGGTATTCATGAATCAAGATATATAATTTGAAACTGTCCTTAAGTATACAAATATAAAATCAGTAATTTCTGTTAGTGTATAAATTATTGTACACTAACAGAAACGGTATTATTAAGTTATGTTAGTATACAAATATAAAATCAGTAATTTCGTTACGGTTCTTTTCTTTATATTATTAAAATTTTTGAACTTTTAAAATATCAACATAAATCATTTTAATAAGAGACTATCTAAACAATTTAAAAATCAACAAGGAAATATATTCTTTAAAATAAAATTAAATCTACCATTACAAGTTTTGGTCAGTTCAGTTCCTATCGGATACTATCCGGAGTACAGGTAGTAAGTAATATTTACACTTTGGTGAAACATGCAAAATATAAACATTAAACAATTTCAATTAAATAAAATTTTTAAAATCAACAAGAAATATTCTTTAGTTGAAATTAAATCTATAATCACAAGTTTTCTTTTAGTTCCAACCGGGTGCTGCGCTCCGGGGTATAGCTAGTTTTTGTATAAATAGATGTATTGATAAGATATAAACATATATAATAATCAACAACAAACTAAGAAAAAAAATAAAATCTACAATTACAGTTTTTGGTCAGTTCAGTTCCTACCGGTTACGGCTCCGGGGTACAGGTAGTAAGTAATATTTACACTTTGATAAAACATGCAAAATAAAAACAGTAAACAATTTCAATAAAATAGGTATGATCTAATACACAAAAATTTAAAAATCTACACGAAATATTCTTTAATTAAAATTAAATCTATAATCACAGGTTTTGCTTTAGTTCCAACCGGGGGGTCCTGCGCTCCGGGGTATAGCTAGTTTTTGTATAAATAGATGAATTGAGGTAAGACACGTAAGATAAAAACATATATAACAAACTAAAAAAAATAATAAAATCTACAATTACTAATAATAAAACTAAAAATCTTAATTTTTATCTATTACCAAAAATTTAAAAATCTACACGAAATATTCTTTAATTAAAATTAAATCTACAATCACTGGTTTTGTTTCAGTTCCAACCGGGACTCGTCATTTTATATAAAAACTAGCTATATAGGTATATATAGCTACTTTTTATTTTTACAGGTTAATTTAGGTAAAACACGTTAAATATAATCATTTTTACATAATAATCAACAACTAACTGCGTGTAAATATCAATATACGTTTCAACATTTAAATATCATTTTTTTTGCTTAAGAACTACAAATGGGCAGATGTTTTCTAAAAACGAAATGATCGTAAGTTTTTCTTTTTGGTATTTTTCTGTCAGGCGTGCTATAGCTTTGTCGTTATCTATACTTTTCATTGTTCTTTGGGTAACAGGTATTCCTTTTATTCGCAATCTGTCAAAATATATAATATATATATAAGTAAAATAAATATGATACCTACTTAAATAATACACGAATATAAAATAACAAAATATTAAAAATACTATAAGAAACTCGTAGATAAAAGTATTTATTTGCATCTCTAAGGCAGATTAAAAATATATACCTACATTATAATACATACATAAAGTGCATTTTACAAAAAAGCTTTTAAATAACACATAGTTAACAAGATTTTTTATAACATTGACAATGGTGTACAACAGTGACAAAAAAGCCCGTGACTCATGGAGAAAAGTATTGATTTACAGACTAATAAATAATTGTAAAATCAACCAGTATTTTTTTTCATTTTTAAAACTTCGTATATAATTGGGTATAAAAAATATTTTAATACATACCTCTCAAGTGCTGTGTCGAAAGTAGAAATATCAAGTTCAACTGTTTCCAAAAAATTTAATAAAGAGGGCTTTCTACCCAAGTATGATTGAAGTCGCTGATTCCAGGCTTCTACCAAATTAGTGGTTCTGTGCCGTTCTTTATAACAACACCACTTTGATATCATGTCTTCTGGCTCAAGCCACTGTGCGACAAAATAGTCATTAAATTTTGTCACTTTTTCGTCCGGATAACTGAAATAAAAATTTACATGTAGCTTGGGCGCTAGTTTTATTTTAATTTTAATACAGTAATAAATTAATTGAAATTTACCTATTAGCTACCACATCTAACCACCCGTCTTCTATGTCTTCTTTAGGAAGGAATGCTAAGTTAGCGCATAGCTTTACATATTTTGATGTTTCTTCATGATCCATTAGTCCTAGTGATTGCGCTTTTCTGTATATACTTCTTTGAAAGTGTACGTAACATCCATGTATAGCTGCTTGTGGGAAAACATCAGTTATTGCGAGCATTGTAGCCATTTCAAAATCTAAAGTAAATTTCATGGGGTTAAAGTCCGGTAAAGCTTCTTTCATCTTCATAAACATTGTTTTGTATGTACTTCTCTCTTTATTTGTAAGAAGTACGTAAAACATTGGGATGATGTTAGTTTCATTTATATCACCCTCGCACCCAAAATCTCCATGTATGGTAAATATTTGCTTAAATGGCATGGGGCAGCAATCAAATGTACCATCGCAGAAATAGCTGAGCACATTTTTTACTTCAATCAAAGGCTTCTTCAATGCGAATATGATAATTCTATTATCATTTTCATTATGATCAACGAGAATGTGTGTTTGGAATTTTTCCGGTATCACAACATCACACGGCTCCTTAAACTTGGTTTTTGGCACTTTCAAAGCCCTGTTACGTTCATTGTATAAAGCTGTCTTCACATCCGTGTACAAGGGAATATCTGCATCAAAGCCTTTATTTTTGAGCTGCGCAGTTCGTGATTCAAAAATTTTCTTTACTGAATTAAAATTGTCTCTCACTTCTTTCTTTATTTTATCCATTACAACATTTATTTCATTTTTAAAGTTATTTGGTTCACAGTCATCAATATGCTTCATCTGCATTTGCACATTATCACTTTTAAACACTAATTTCACTGAACCAGTACATTTTCTTCTTCTTTTATTGGTACACACCCATACACTTGAAAGTTTATTATTTCTAAACAACGTGTAGCCATATCCTGCGTGCAATAAAGTTTTCCCTCCATTCCTATTTTTTATAAAATTATAATTATGTTGAAGCTCTTTAGAGCAAGAAGGACCTTCACTCGTCATTTTGAAATGACATACTGACATTCTGAACTCCCTTATCAGTCGCATTTTTGCAATACTGGACAATGAGTGAAAGAGATGCACCTATGTCCACCCGAACTTGTCTATTGTTATCAAAACCTGTTTGAGTACAGGTTCCTACCTGCAGACAAAAGACGGGGTAAGATGTCCTTTTTGGCATCTAAGTATGTCGATAGTAACCTTTCTATATTTTGGCCAATAATTTCATATTCGGTTCTGTTTTTTATATACGTGTGTATTTTAAAATTATTATGAAAGGTAGTGAAAAAAAATTCACATGGTTTATATGAAAATAAAAAATGAAACGCAACATTTTTGTTCTCAACAGTACTTTCTCAAATTACAAGTAAAAAAAAAAACATGATTTACAATCGTGAGCGTCGCGGCCGAGAGCGTCGAGGACAAACAACTTTTTAAATTCGTGAGCGTCGCGGCCGTGTGCGTGGCGGAATGGGAGCCTAACGGCCGGACCCTTTTTTTTTTAAGGTAGGAACCTGTACTCAAACAGGTTTTGATAACAATAGACAAGTTCGGGTGGACATTGGTGCATCTCTTTCACTCATTGTCCAGTATTGCAAAAATGCGACTGATAAGGGAGTTCAGAATGTCAGTATGTCATTTCAAAATGACGAGTGAAGGTCCTTCTTGCTCTAAAGAGCTTCAACATAATTATAATTTTATAAAAAATAGGAATGGAGGGAAAACTTTATTGCACGCAGGATATGGCTACACGTTGTTTAGAAATAATAAACTTTCAAGTGTATGGGTGTGTACCAATAAAAGAAGAAGAAAATGTACTGGTTCAGTGAAATTAGTGTTTAAAAGTGATAATGTGCAAATGCAGATGAAGCATATTGATGACTGTGAACCAAATAACTTTAAAAATGAAATAAATGTTGTAATGGATAAAATAAAGAAAGAAGTGAGAGACAATTTTAATTCAGTAAAGAAAATTTTTGAATCACGAACTGCGCAGCTCAAAAATAAAGGCTTTGATGCAGATCCTTGTGCACCATTCCACCATCGGACGACACGGCGCGGACAGGGATTCCATCCTTATGTGGTTGATGTTCCAGCTCATCGCACCTCTCGGTTCGCCTCCTGCTTTATCGTGCGAACCGCCAAGATATGGAATTCTCTCCCCGCGTCGCTGTTTCCTGTCACTTATAATTTAGGGGTTTTCAAGGCAAGAGTGAATAGGCATATTTTGAGTTTGCGTGTACCACCCTAGATCTCATCTTTGCTTCCCATCAGGCAAGATAGAGGTCAAACGCACTCAGATTTTTAATAAAAAAAAAAAAAAAAAAAAAAAAAGATATTCCCTTGTACACGGATGTGAAGACAGCTTTATACAATGAACGTAACAGGGCTTTGAAAGTGCCAAAAACCAAGTTTAAGGAGCCGTGTGATGTTGTGATACCGGAAAAATTCCAAACACACATTCTCGTTGATCATAATGAAAATGATAATAGAATTATCATATTCGCATTGAAGAAGCCTTTGATTGAAGTAAAAAATGTGCTCAGCTATTTCTGCGATGGTACATTTGATTGCTGCCCCATGCCATTTAAGCAAATATTTACCATACATGGAGATTTTGGGTGCGAGGGTGATATAAATGAAACTAACATCATCCCAATGTTTTACGTACTTCTTACAAATAAAGAGAGAAGTACATACAAAACAATGTTTATGAAGATGAAAGAAGCTTTACCGGACTTTAACCCCATGAAATTTACTTTAGATTTTGAAATGGCTACAATGCTCGCAATAACTGATGTTTTCCCACAAGCAGCTATACATGGATGTTACGTACACTTTCAAAGAAGTATATACAGAAAAGCGCAATCACTAGGACTAATGGATCATGAAGAAACATCAAAATATGTAAAGCTATGCGCTAGCTTAGCATTCCTTCCTAAAGAAGACATAGAAGACGGGTGGTTAGATGTGGTAGCTAATAGGTAAATTTCAATTAATTTATTACTGTATTAAAATTAAAATAAAACTAGCGCCCAAGCTACATGTAAATTTTTATTTCAGTTATCCGGACGAAAAAGTGACAAAATTTAATGACTATTTTGTCGCACAGTGGCTTGAGCCAGAAGACATGATATCAAAGTGGTGTTGTTATAAAGAACGGCACAGAACCACTAATTTGGTAGAAGCCTGGAATCAGCGACTTCAATCATACTTGGGTAGAAAGCCCTCTTTATTAAATTTTTTGGAAACAGTTGAACTTGATATTTCTACTTTCGACACAGCACTTGAGAGGTATGTATTAAAATATTTTTTATACCCAATTATATACGAAGTTTTAAAAATGAAAAAAAATACTGGTTGATTTTACAATTATTTATTAGTCTGTAAATCAATACTTTTCTCCATGAGTCACGGGCTTTTTTGTCACTGTTGTACACCATTGTCAATGTTATAAAAAATCTTGTTAACTATGTGTTATTTAAAAGCTTTTTTGTAAAATGCACTTTATGTATGTATTATAATGTAGGTATATATTTTTAATCTGCCTTAGAGATGCAAATAAATACTTTTATCTACGAGTTTCTTATAGTATTTTTAATATTTTGTTATTTTATATTCGTGTATTATTTAAGTAGGTATCATATTTATTTTACTTATATATATATTATATATTTTGACAGATTGCGAATAAAAGGAATACCTGTTACCCAAAGAACAATGAAAAGTATAGATAACGACAAAGCTATAGCACGCCTGACAGAAAAATACCAAAAAGAAAAACTTACGATCATTTCGTTTTTAGAAAACATCTGCCCATTTGTAGTTCTTAAGCAAAAAAAATGATATTTAAATGTTGAAACGTATATTGATATTTACACGCAGTTAGTTGTTGATTATTATGTAAAAATGATTATATTTAACGTGTTTTACCTAAATTAACCTGTAAAAATAAAAAGTAGCTATATATACCTATATAGCTAGTTTTTATATAAAATGACGAGTCCCGGTTGGAACTGAAACAAAACCAGTGATTGTAGATTTAATTTTAATTAAAGAATATTTCGTGTAGATTTTTAAATTTTTGGTAATAGATAAAAATTAAGATTTTTAGTTTTATTATTAGTAATTGTAGATTTTATTATTTTTTTTAGTTTGTTATATATGTTTTTATCTTACGTGTCTTACCTCAATTCATCTATTTATACAAAAACTAGCTATACCCCGGAGCGCAGGACCCCCCGGTTGGAACTAAAGCAAAACCTGTGATTATAGATTTAATTTTAATTAAAGAATATTTCGTGTAGATTTTTAAATTTTTGTGTATTAGATCATACCTATTTTATTGAAATTGTTTACTGTTTTTATTTTGCATGTTTTATCAAAGTGTAAATATTACTTACTACCTGTACCCCGGAGCCGTAACCGGTAGGAACTGAACTGACCAAAAACTGTAATTGTAGATTTTATTTTTTTTCTTAGTTTGTTGTTGATTATTATATATGTTTATATCTTATCAATACATCTATTTATACAAAAACTAGCTATACCCCGGAGCGCAGCACCCGGTTGGAACTAAAAGAAAACTTGTGATTATAGATTTAATTTCAACTAAAGAATATTTCTTGTTGATTTTAAAAATTTTATTTAATTGAAATTGTTTAATGTTTATATTTTGCATGTTTCACCAAAGTGTAAATATTACTTACTACCTGTACTCCGGATAGTATCCGATAGGAACTGAACTGACCAAAACTTGTAATGGTAGATTTAATTTTATTTTAAAGAATATATTTCCTTGTTGATTTTTAAATTGTTTAGATAGTCTCTTATTAAAATGATTTATGTTGATATTTTAAAAGTTCAAAAATTTTAATAATATAAAGAAAAGAACCGTAACGAAATTACTGATTTTATATTTGTATACTAACATAACTTAATAATACCGTTTCTGTTAGTGTACAATAATTTATACACTAACAGAAATTACTGATTTTATATTTGTATACTTAAGGACAGTTTCAAATTATATATCTTGATTCATGAATACCTTTTTTTTTTCATAACCAAACTCCGGCAAACATACCCACCTACATCACTTTGGTAATACTTATTTTTATTTTAACAATTCTGTTCTCAACAGTACTCATTCAAGATAGTTGCAAAAAAAATATTAAATCGTGAGCGTCGCGGCCAAGAGCGTCGAGGACAAACAACTTTTTAAATTCGTGAGCGTCGCGGCCGTGTGCGTGGCGGAATGGGAGCCTAACGGCCGGACCCAAAAAAAAAACTTGATTTACAATCGTGAGCGTCGCGGCCGAGAGCGTCGAGGACAAACAACTTTTTAAATTCGTGAGCGTCGCGGCCGTGTGCGTGGCGGAATGGGAGCCTAACGGCCGGACCCGAATTTTTTGGGCCTTACGAATAAAATTTATATTTTTTACAAAATCTATGTAAGACATCTCGCTAGCTCATTTTCTTTTTGCCAGTTAATACTCGTTACTCACTGAACAGGCGTCTGTCATAACGCTTTATATTTTAGCAAAAAAAAAATTAACTAGCTGGTTTTACAACACTTCATCTATACGCCAGAGGAATGATAAGTAAAATAACATTTTTATGTAAAACTAACAGCCTTCTATAAGCATATTCCGGTGTGAAATGCACATAATTGAATCATTTATACTTGATACTGCCTGTAGACATATTTTTTGTTTGGTCAATGTCAAGAAATGAAATATAGGAGTTTGCACTTATGATTTACTTTACCAACATTGTTGAAACTGGTTTTGAAAAAGGAACACGACATTTCCTTCGAGTCTTTGAGGCCAGTATTTTCTATGAAAAAGTTATGATATTAATACTGGCCGCATCTATATGTATACATCCTCAATTATTGTTAGATAGCGTTTATCCTGATTGGGCTTGCGCGGCTCATAGATATATATTAGGCTAGATGCCACATCTTCAAAAACCAAAAGAACTATAGAGTTAATATACAAATTCATTCGATTTTTATTTGATTGAAACGGGTAACCATCGGCGATTCTTCGCTTCCTAAAGGAGCTGGGCTGGCTCGAACGAAGTTCCGGCCCATCCCCCTCACGCAAAAAGGGCCCAAACTGGAGGCCTAATTGCGGAAAAGAGTCCTCGATGGAAGAAAGAAGAAGAAAGAAGACGGGTAACCACCCAGTTTTACAGTATACTAGCTAACGGCTCCCGTGGGAATTCTACATAGTCTTACAGCCATTCCCATGAATGTAGCTATTATTCACTGAATTATTTTTTAAATCCGACTAGTGGACCAACAGAAGCGTTCTTTTGAAGCACTACGTATGTATAGTAAGTGGTATCTAGCGTAATATAAATCTGTGGGCTTGCGCCTGTGATGCGCTGGCACAGGGGTGTTATTATGGCAAGCGATTGAGTCCGTGTAATAGCGAAACAAGCGAAGTATCAGTAGGCTATCGCCAATTTAATTGAAACATCTTGCTTGTGCCCATTAGGTCATTAAAGGAAAAATAGGCGCGTCTAGTGTTTTGATTCAGGAAGTAGTTTGACGACCTCCGTGGCGCAGTAGTAAAAACCTTGCCTCTGAACCAGGGGGTCCCGGGTTCGATTCCCGGTCGGGTCAATATGGAAAATAATATTTTTCAGATTGACCTAGGATATTGATCTTGGATGTTTACCTTTACATGTGTTTGTTATATAATATAGAATCGTTAAGTTAGTTATCGTTCCTATAGCACAAGTCTCGAACTTCCTTTGGGGCTAACTCAATCTGTCTTTATATATATTATGTAATGTAGGATGGCCAAAGAAAAAAAGCGTGGCATGAAAATAGAAAAAGGAATCTTCTGTTCTCAATAATTTAAGAACGTAAGACATTAATATATTGTGAATTAAATCGTTGAGATTAAATTGTTTGAATATAATGAACTAGCTTTTACCCGCAGCTTTACTCTCATAAATTATACACCAAAACCTTCCTCAGGACACACCCTTTCCATTGGTGAAAATCGCATGAAAATCCGTTCAGTAGTTAATGATTTTATCGCAAACAAACATGGTGACACATGCAAAATTATATATTACATGTATAATAACACCTCTCTATGTAAACCTATGTTCACAAAATAAATGATTTGACTTTGACTTTGACTTTGAAATTTTTACACATAATATACAAGAATATTAGATCCACATATATTTCTTTCATAAGAAAAGTTTACTTAATTCTTACCAGCCAGCCATTGTTCCACGGCATAATTTTGTTTGTTTAACAACGTATTATAACCGTTGGTGCCATAATATCTCATAAATATCCGGGATGAGTTACACTCTAGCAGGACAATGGCGATGCTATCGCTATAGTGTGCTAACTCGCGTTAGATTCACTTTTATCGCGCGCTCTACAATTTTCATCCTGAATTATAACTGTAAGGTGTACTTATTAACAAGTTTAGCTCTTGTTTTAGAAGCAAATTTTACAAAGACTTTAAAAAAAATAACTTTTTTATTACAATTTTAATATTCCTCGTGTAGTCATTTTCCTAACAGCTGATTTGTCGCTACATGTTACGAGTTAAAGTCGCGTTTGTCTGATCGCGTAAACACAAAAACTGATTTTTGGTTTTCACTAATATAAGGAAAAAAATTGTATACAATTTACGCGAGCGCGAAGCTGCGGGCTGAAAAGCTGGTTAAAAAATATTAAAAATATTTTTTTTCCATGTGCATTCGCAATGTAATCAAGATAGTATAATGATATATTACATCGATAATACGGAACCCCCTATCTTAGCATTTAAGTTTTTAATGGATGGTAATTAATCGAAGAGATAAGAACTAATAGTGAAATAAAACTATATGCAAACTACATAAAGACCTTATTTTATCACGGAAAAATCAAACGTAATATTACTTTATCAATCATATTCATAATTTAAACCAAGAAATATCAAAAATAACAAGTACTTAATTAAGTAAAAACTTGTGTTACAGGGACTCTATTATATACTGATCAGTATCACGTCTTTATCCCTTACGAGGTTGACAGAGCCAAGAGTCATGAGACACGACCACCATACCACAGGGTGGGCGCTTCATAGAAACGGCGCGTCAAATATGCCTACTCCTACTACAAATGAAACTGTATATCCGTGAACACGTCAGTAACACGTCAATGTGTGCGTTTTCATAGTCGAACGTCCCACAGTTACACTAGAACGGGGGAGAAGTGCGGAAGGAGCGGGCGAATGCCATATTGCGGGAGGGGCAGGGAGTTTCCTTTCTGTACGTAGTACTAATATTAATTCTGTGACCATACTTAGCTGAATAGTGGACTTATTGATGGAATTGAGATTCAGTGAGTGAGAGTGATGGGCTAGCACCCACGCCTATGAGAAGAGCCTCCAGTTTATAGCCTTGTTCCTTAATTTCCTTGAGCTGGCACATTCTGTGTTTTTTCTTCGCTCCCAAACTAGTTTGGAAGCATACATCCACTTTGAGTCTCAAGACTCTTGGCTCTGTCTACCCCGTAAGGGATAAAGACGTAATTCTATGTATGTATGTATGTATGTACATCCACTCAGTAGCAGATTTAAGGGGGGCGTACCCCTCCCAGACCGCTATTTTGTGTATCTACTGTGGAGGTAGATTAAATAACAGAGTATAAAAAGATCAGAGTTATAAAATAACAGAATCAAATCAAAGCTCAAATCAAAGTTGTTAAAATAACAGAAGTTAAAAATGTCTTAATATTATTCAAAGAGTCAGTTATTATTTATATTTTTACATGTTTCTGTGTAAATAAATATTTATTTATGACATGTAATTTGCACTCAGTACTAGGAGCATTCGTAAAACACGAATAAACAAGTGAAAGCGTTAAAACAAAGGCTCCTTTATCACCATTACGGCAATTTATTGAATAGTTACTGTCAAGGAGATACATAACATTTGACCGTTAGGGCGTCATCACACGAACCATATTTCAATACTCATTATTTTATTGCATCCGTAAAGTTGACATGGTGTCATATGAATGAGAAAGTACATTTATGGACCATGTCGAGCACATCAACTTAGGTAGAAAAGAGGAGGTCAGATCATCTCATCATTATACTAAGACTTACCACTTTATAAATGTTATCTGTATGTCCCTAAGGTAGGCGAATTTTCGCATATTTTGCGATTTTAGACAGCAATCAAAACCTATAGGTTACATCCCGTTGACCTAAAATTATGGAGGTTGCCAAAAAGCAAGTTCTCACAGTACGTTGTACAGGAATAAATCTGAAAATTGATATTTCAAAGAGGCATCAAATCTATACATATAATAAATATTTTGTCTGTACATTTAGTATTTTTGACTAAAATGGATAGAGGGACACTTAAAAAGAACAATAGAAAGCAAAAAAATTTTTTTGGAATTTCTTGTCTGTCTGTCTGTCTGTCTGTATGTATGTACGCGTTTCACGCAAAAACTACTGGACGGATTTGAATGAAACTTTTTTTGTTATATAGCTATTAAGCCTGGGCGACATATAGGCTATAATTGATTTTGAAAACTGGAACACCTGATGAAGAACCATATCAGAACAGCTAAACTATAAGAAATATGGATATGGTGCCTTAACAAAAGTCGTTCAACCTGATGAGCATTTTCTGCTGACATATAAAAATTGAAGATCTGGAACATCTGATGAAGAACTGTAAGAGACCAGCTACACTATAACATATATGGAAATGGCGCCTTAGCAAAAATCGTTTAACCTGATAAACATTATCTGCTGACGTATAAAAATTGAAGATCAGGAACATCTGATGAATAACTCCAAGAAACCAGTTACACTATAACATATGTGGAAAAGGCGCCTTAGCAAAACTTGATTAATCTGATGAGCATTTTCTGTAGACGTATAAAAATCGATGATCCGAAACATCTGAAACAGTTTGGAACACAAAAAGACTTTTCGTCTAAGCGAAACTCACGCGGGCGACAGCTAGTTGATAATAATAATTACAAATTCGATTTTTCCAATAGCTCATCACAGACTTTTACGTAATACGTATCTGTTTGGCTCTTCCTAAAAATAAACAATGAAAAACTTATACTAACAGCCACCTATTGATAAGAAGCATGTGTGGCTTGCCTCGAAGGCTTTGACGTTATAATACGACGATAAATCCTCGGCGATGAGTTGTGGCGGCGCCGCACAATAGCGGTCGTTATCTGAACCTCACGAATTTGTACCGAAATATACGAACGGTAGCCTAGGACTTAGGACCCCGTCTGATGTAGTCACGACGGTAATAAGGTTCGATGATGAAAACTAGTGAGGTAATGCAAAGAGTAGGTTAATACACGTATGTGTACAGTTTTTATTTCAAAATGGTCCTGACGATATCAGTAGATAATAAATTGCAACCAAAGCCATAGCAAATACGAAATTGATTTTGTACATTAATTTCTTCGAGCAACACGGACTTCCGCGCGCGTGTTGGTCCTTCTTATGATTATATTTTTTTTTCAGTACCTACCTAATTTTAATAATGATCTTTAGGAAAGGTTATATTTCTGACCTTATCTTACGAGGGTCATTAATATTTTACACATAGTGTGCAATATTATACACGCAGAGTTACCTAATATGCAGAAATCATCAAGTTATAATAAAAGTCTAGCTTTTCACGAAACATAAAACAAATTACAGATTTATTCTATATTAAGTTTATTCATTTTACGTTTGTACAATACTATATTTTAGGTACATAGACTGACAAGATAATTTAGTATTCATGCAGCCCACAAATATTTTAATATAGTAGGCGTTACAGAGAATCTGATAATACACATTCAGTGTTACACCTATAATGGATAGCTCCAAGCAAAAGCAGAAATGACTACGACAAAGACATAAATGCTCCCTACATTGATAAATGTATCCGAACGAATTCTCAAAATTCATCACATTCTAGGGCTGCGCGTACGAACATACCGATATCGAGATATCGACTATTGTCGAACGTCACCATAACTCATCGGGAGTAATTTATCGACTATTATCGTCCGGTTTAGACGAAACGGTAGCTCCAGGCTTTCCAACGGGTCTCTGACGCGAAAATTACAAGGAAAAATGGGACAGCTTACAATTTGTATCACCTGTATCTTATGGTGGCATTTGCGTTACGAATACTTCCTATAATCTCGAAACCTCGTTGGCAGTTGGAGAAGAACTGACAAGTAAATTTCTAGTATGATAGATGATATAATAATTGCGGCCTTGTCAGCACTCATGTACGAACCTTGCTATTGGTCATTAGTTGTCGGTATTGAATTATGTTACTATTTATTAAGTGAACATTATTTATTGAGCGCAAATGGTATGTATTTAGAATAAAAATATATAGATGTTGACGTAAAACATGGCACCGTTTAGCCTAAAATTAAATATGCTAAAGATTAATTCAATAACTGATTTAAAATGACATAAGATCATAGACAATAACCAACTCGAATAGTCAGATTCTTATCACACATAAGCATGTTGGAATTTTCAAGAATAATGATGAAAATTAATGCGTGTATAATCAAATCAAAAGTGAATAAATTAAATTCATTATACTATGCAAATAACTAGCCTAACTATAAATTACTTTTATTGAAATAAATTAATAATCTTTAAATCGGCAATGGTCAAAGCGGTCGTAAACATACAAAGAGATGTCAATATTAGTCCATTAAAGTCATCCGACATACATTAATGATTACACTATGGCTGTAACTGTCTGGGAGTACAATATCGATGAGTTATGGCCTCGTAAACAGGCTGCCACGCGTCACTGCGAGCTAGTGATGGGACGCTATGATGGATAGGATGTCGATGAAATGGATAGGCGCTGACGGTGATGTTACCGAGTACGGTGTACTATTACTTATTCTGTGGTACAGTTGCGAACGTGCCACTGCCATACGTCGAGAATAGCCATGATCGATGATGCACTCGGGAATAAATGAGGAGTTCACTGGAGTCAACTGGTGGTACTGCTGCTTTAAAACTAGTGTTGGGAAAATGTTATTAATATTATGCTCTGACAAAATGTGAATGTAAATACGAAAAGAATATTTTGTCTTGTTATTTCACACGAAAGACCTGGACATTAAAATGTTATTGGAAACAATTTAAAAATAAAATGTTCTATTTTGTTGATAAATGAGAAAGCCTGTCTATTTGATTAAGTAATGTGTTTGTATAAACGCAAAATGTACTGCAATAATATAAAATTACATTTCGATGCAATTTGATACGTTCTATCAGATAGCATCGTAATTCAATAAATTTATCAACGTTGTAAATAAAACATGGAAATTTATAATTTCCTCAATTTTAAGATGTACTGGAACAGAATGGCAAGTGTAAATGTCGCAATAATTCATGAATAAATAAATAAACTATAAAATTGGCGCGTTTGATTGAAGTGAGATTGGCGTTGACGTTGTAGTAACACTTTATGCTATCAATTAGTTTCGACTTCTCCTTAAGGCCGCTTTACACAATGGCCATCACATCGACTTAAAAAATAATAATGAAATAAATACACAAAAAAACAACAATAAAAAAAATATCGACTTACATCATTAATATTATTACTAGTTGGGGGCGCCAGTAACGGGTAATCGGTCGTCCCAATTTGGGACCATTTCACCAAGTTTCCTGAGTCAATTATGCGTTAATACAACACTACAAACTAAGCAATGTGCGTCAATTAAGCCACAACTTTCTTGATAGTTCTTTAATATACGATGATATGTTGTAAAGTGACGTCTTTGAAGAAAATGCAGCAGTAAAGTTTGTTGCGCCGCCTCTTCTCCATTTGCGCTTTGGAGGCAGTAGTAACAGTAACCTTAGCTTTAAGTGATTTTTCGACGTCAACTAAGTAAAAGTGCTATTTTAAGCCTATTTAAATAAAATAAAAAATCAATTTATTTTATAACCCAGTGTGTAGAGTGGGCTTTAAGTTTCGTCATGCAATATCGAATCCACGCGATGTTTATTAACTCCATATACTAAATGCAATAATATGTATGACTCGCATTAATTTTTTAATCATAAATTAAAAATTAACAGGTTAAATAGCAATTTGTTGTTTGTTACTAGTGTAATGTTTTAAATGTTGCAAATCACTACGCTGCAGTTATATTAAAGATGTAATGGCTTTCACTAATAAGACCAAGTTGAAATTTGTTTATTATGTAGCGTTATTTCTCTGGCTATCATAGCTGAACGTTTTAACCAGTAATTTATTTTTTGAGGCCGTAGTTGGCAATGGACGCAACGTCTGAAACATGTACGGTAAACTGTTGCTAACTATGCTGTTTAATGCATCAATGTACTGAAAATATATGCAAAATGGCCTCTATTACAGCTACATAGAAATTATTTTATAGCAACACGAAATGTTCACTACTAGTCACTGCTAGGGTCTTTTAAGACCTAAAAGTTTACAACGCTTGTTAAAGAAATTTCCTAAACCTATAATTGTTTCATCTTCTGTCCACATAAAGATTTAAAAATTTGTTTATCCTCATCCACCATTGAAATACAAATATTATATTTTAATATTTAACAGTGCCACTTATATCCTCAAAAGACAGGATATAAAATAACATGATCCTAAAAGCAAAACTATGGTAGATAAATGGATATTTTATTCATAAACAAGTAACATTACTCTTACATTAGTGTAATGAAAAAAGACAACCATATACGATTCCGATTTATTATATCGCCCTCAAAAGTCAACAGCAATATATGGGTATTAGTTTCAAATAATACGACCAATAAATCGTTCCATTAATTGACAAGAAACCTGCGTCCTATTATAACGCTCAGACTGATCGAGATAGAAGTTTAGTCGATATAACGCCTGTATAGGCTTCAATTATTCATTGGCTATCTGACAAACTCTGATCTGAAATGGAAGAGATTTCTGGTAAATCGTAAGGCTTGAATCACATGAAACCTCTACGTTTACATGCCAAATAAACAAATAGGTAGACAAATTTAAATCTCTTTGACGACCTCAGTGGCCATATGGTTAACACTGCTTTATCAGAGATCCTGGGTTTGACGGGGATCAAACCCACGTTTTCTGGTCGGGTCAAGATGTAAAATGATCTTTTCCACATTGACCTGGATCTTGGATGTTTATCTATATACATATGTATTTGTTATAAAATATAGTATCGTTAAGTTGGTATCCCATAACACAAGTCTCGATCTTACTTCAACAAATTTCAAGAATCTCAAAGTACATTAGTTTTAATTTTTTAATGCGAGCTATATTTTTACACAAGATAAAGTAATGTACGATGATTTTTCGTAATGTTTGGCAAGTATATAAGGTATAAAGGTGCACGCAGTAGATGCAAGCAACATTTTGTTGTCTTTGTTACACTTTTCTTACAATTATTTGAAAAAAAAAAATACATACATACATACATATTATCACGCCTTTTTCCCGTGGGGGTAGGCAAAAAAAAGACAAGAAATATTGTTTATCACCTTGTTACCACTGTATTGGGAGCACCTTTAGGATGCTGAAGTAGAAGAATATCAAATATCAATCGATCTTCGTCACAAACTCTTGCGATTCTAAGGTACTCGTAGTACCGATTCAAGGAGATATTGTTGATTTTTCTCAACTTGGTGACATACCATATTGGTAGGAATAAATTTAATATCCTACTATTTATTTAGATTATTTCAATTCAATGCGTTGCAACGATAATAGACCGTACTTTCTATCGATAAACATCTCGTCACTACCCAACGCGTTACCAATGTCGCTGCATATTATCACTTCATTTGGCATACACGCGTAATTTATTAGGACAATAGATAGATTTAAGGGTGTCCAACAATGGAACACTATTTCAGCATAGATTTATAGGGAATCTCAAAGATAGTAGGCCAGTTCTGTAAGTGCGTTTGTGATAAATTGTTGGCACATCAATCTACACTTAAGCATGGCAAATTCGTCCCTATTACTACCGCCATAGAGGTCCATACAGGCCAACTCGTCTTGCAGTTGACAGTACGATCCACTTTCGAGGTAGGCGTTGCGCGCCGTATCGATGTTGTGTGTCATTTGCATGTCACAACACTATTTATTGACGCATTCGTAGCATTACAGAAATTGTATCAAATATGCCAATTTTTAGGGTTACTTACACAAAGGGTTCCCACGGGACGTTACTAATGCGTAACAGGCCTTTATGACTGAAATCATAATTACGACTATTCGAATGCTCGCGGCAATATCGTATATTAATTGACTATTTTATTAATGCGTAAATTCAAAATTGTAATGCTTTGACAAGCGTTCAAGCGTAGATATAAATTTTAAGTTATAGGCTTCTTCGGATAAAGCGCAGCGCATACCTTGCTGCAAAATGCTTAAAAGCACTTTGTGTTAATTAATATTTAAAATACTAGCTTTTGCCCGCGGCATCGCCCGCGTGAATTTCCCACGGGAACAGTGCTTTTTCCCGGGATAAAAAGTAGCCTATGTGCTATTCCAGGTCATTATCTACCTCTGTACCAAATTTCATCGAAATCCGTTCAGTAGATTTTGCGTGATTGAGTAACAAACATCCTCACAAACTCACAAACTCACATCCAAACTTTCGCATTTATAATATTAGTATGGATGAACTAATTTTACAGGTTAAAATCAACCTACCGTTCAGGATAGGTTGCAAACTTGAATGACAACAGCATTACAGCATGCATCGATTCTGAACCTTGTGTGTAAAGTAAATATGGTTCATTTTAAAATATTAGGTAAACACAAAGTGCGCGATCATTTAGTAGCCAAGTGTGCGCTGACCCTAACGCAAATATTTTACAACAGTAGCCAATGGCGACCACTAAATAAACCAATTTTATAACTTGCCGTAAAATTGTGGAACCATTTACCAACATTCGATACATTCCGATATATAATACTAGCTTTAGCCCTCCTCGTGAATTTCCCACGGGAACAGTGCTTTTTCCCCAGATGAAAGGTACCCTATGTCCTTCTCAATACTTCTAACTATGTGTATGCGAAATTTCAGGAAGATTGGTTCAGTAGATGAATCTTGAAGAGAACAAACAAATAAATAAACAAACTTACTTTCGCATTTATAAATATTAGTTCTGATAGTTAGGATAGGATACTAGCTTTTGCCTAGGGTTTCGCCTGTGTGAACTTCGTTTTCTACCCATTTCTAGCATAGATTAGCTAGCAACCTGTCACTATCTGAAAATACCGTAAAGAGTGCGAACTTAGGAGATCGCACTAGATTTGGCTGAGCAAATAGGCAGTGGTCTACTTACTTACTTACTCCGCTGGCTTAGTGACCCCAAAGTGGATCTTGGCCTCCGATACGAGAGAGCGCCATATACTCCTATTCTGCGCGGTGGCTCGCCAGTTGACCGTTCCCAGCTTACGCAGATCAGCCTCCACAGTGTTTCTCTAGCGATATCTAAGGCGCCCGACTGAGCGCCTTTTTGTTTACGTGTGGAAAGATCCTCGGTCCGTCCATCCAGCCACGGGAAGCCGGACAGGTGTGTAGGACATGAACCCACTAAAACCACACGGTGCCATCGCCAACCGCATTTGTGCCGGGACCATGTGCTACTCTCGCTCCACAGCCCCGGCGCAAAAGAGTGCCTGCCTGACACTTTTTTCAGGTAGGCTGATTTGACGCCACGATCTTCCTTCATTCTTTCGAGACAATGGTCTAGTCTTTCTTAAACAAATAGGTAGTCAGCTAAATCTTATCCCATTGGTAACAAATGGTGTAACTACTATGCGCGTGCGAGGTGCATCGGTAATTGCATCGGAGGCTTTAATGGCAATGCTTAGAATGCTCATGTTCTCATTATTAATGTATGGCCCAAGCACAGAATTCTGTACGCCTTTGACACTTCTTTTTTATTAGGCAAACAGTATTTTTTTAATAACATAGGGCGGCAAACGAGCAAGCTGGTCACCTGATGGTAAGCGATCACCGCTCCCCATGGACTACTGCAACACCAGGGGTATCACAATAGTGTTGCGAAAGCGAAGCTTTTGATGGAAAGCGATCATCGTCATCTTTAGATTTAGAAGTGTCAAAGTCCAAGCTCTTTTCGTCAACCCCTTTATGGCCTTGAGTACAAGGAGCTCACTCAAACACATTTGAGAAAATACTCACGCATCAGCTTATTAAGCTGCTCGTGTGTTCAAATTAAAATAAAATAAATAAAATTTTGATTTTCAAATGAAACATCAAAAATAATAACGTTATTAAGTATTTATTAATTCCCCTTTTAAAAAATAATAATTGACACCTATGCCCGTGGGAATCTCGTGTTTCTGCTAAAATCTGTCCTTGATATGCCTGACAATAAATTTAAACATTATATTAAGGAGACACTTTGTAAGAAGGCATATTATACGACGGATGATTATGTAAATGACAAAAATGCGTGGCCCGAGCCTGGTACAGTGACCTCCTAAGACTGTCATATTACTCTCTAGGTACTTTGTGTACTTTTACCTTTTTCAATGACATTTTATTTTATTAATTTATAATTTTTATTAATTTATAAATTTGACATTTAATATATATACTCAATGTATATTCGTCCACATATACAGTTATTTAATTGTAAGACATATGTTGTAAAGTGACGTCTTTGGAGAAAATGCAGCAGTGGAGTTTGTTGCGCCGCCTCTTCTCCACTTGCGCTTTGGAGGCGGTGGTAAACTTAGCTTTAAGTAATTTTATGACGTCAACTAACTAAAAAATAAGAAAGTGACGATTTATAAGTGCTATTTTTAAGCCAATATAAATAAAAATATTTGACTTTGACTTTGGCTATAACCATGACCGTGGCGATTATCTTAAATAGAAAGATTTTTTTTTAATTTTTAGTGGTTCTAGATATTAGCGAGGTAAAATTTTTCAAATTTATTATATAAGATATAGATATAGATACGTACGTATCATGTGCAAAACTGTCCTCTCGCTTATAACTTGCGCCAAGCACCAAAATCAAGCGCATACGCATCCCCCCTATTATATCGATTTGCGACACCTCCCACTTATTAAATAGAAGGTAGATCCAATCCCCCCTCGTGAAGGGGGGCGGTGGACACGCAATCACGTGTGGATGTTAGCTACTCTTGGTAATGAGGTGTGATTATGGGTTGCACCTCTGCTATCTATGGCAACACTACCTCTGATATCTATGGCAACACTACATATTGGCCGATAACGCTTTGCTCGCTTCCTTATTTGGATCCACGCTCATAGTAAGGCGATACGATGTAGGTAGGCCGACTAAATTACATAGACCTAAATTTTTATCTAAACTTAAGGTGAGTTGTCTTCGTAAATTGCTGCATTCAGTAGTTCGCACCTCGGTGCGACAAAAGTCCAAGTCAAAAGTCGGTGAGTCCTAGACATGTCACAGGGCTAAAAAATTCTAATACCTACCTATTTATGTCATAAACCAGAGGGATGACCAGGGGACCGATTGCTCTAATTACAAACGTATATAGATATCGAAAAGATCTCTATGCTAAGAAATATGTATTTTTTTATTATTGCCTTGTAGTTTCGCTAACAACTCAAATATTGTTAATTAGCCTAATCTGGAGAGAAAAATAAACGATTTTATTTATTTATTATTTACTTTGTTTAACGCACTGCTAACTGCGTTTATTTAATAGGTGGATGTCCTAAGCTCGCATAATTATTTATGTGGTCCAATAGATCATTCTTACCAGTTCCATTGAATATTTTAGCAATAAGTAATATATTTTATTATTACGTTATACATTTTTTTACGGACAAATCACACAGATTGAGTTAGCCCTAAAGTAAGTTCGCGTCTTGTGTTATGGGATACTAACTCAACGATACTATATTTTATAACAAATACAAATATAGATAAAAACCAAGACCCAGGTCAATCTGCAAAAGATCATTTTCCATCTTAACCCGACCGGGAATCGAACCCGGGACCACCAATGTGACCACAGTGTGACAGTCCGGGGTGCGCGGTGTGATGACCGTCAGGCCTCGCAGGTCGCCACATTACACAGGTTTTTTTTTATAGAATAGTAGGCAAACGACCATGTGGGTTGCCTGATGGCAAGCAATCACCGCTGTCCATAGACACCAACGACCCTAAAAAGGTCACTGATGTGTTGCCGACTTTTTGAGAAAGCGATAGGCTCTTTTCTTGAAGGCCCCAATGTCGAACCTATTCGGGAACACCGCTGAGGGAAGTTTATTCCACTTTTTAGTACAGCGCAGTAAAAAGCTGCGCGAAAAACGAGCGGTGGTTGAATACCAGCCATTAAGGTGGTGTGGGTGGTCCGGTGGTAGAATACAGCGGTTGGTATAAGGTCGAATAACTCCTGCGAACACTCCCCATTATAAATGCAGTAAAAGATGCAGAGGGACACGACATCTCTCATATCTCTATATAGGTACAATAAACCTGAACAAAATAGTAAAAAACATGAGATAACTCTCAGATATTGTATGATTTAATTCAGTTCCTAAGAAAGGGCTTCCGCATAGTCAGCCTTTATTATATCAGCAGCATAAAATAATTTCGCGCGGCGGCACACTGTAATTTCATTTAATTAAGTGAAACACGTCTTGATACCGGCTAATTTTACGGCCATTATTACCGGCGATGATTTTCTAGCGAGAGCGAACTTAATATTAGGTAGGGAAGGTAATATACCCATATATTACCTTCCCTACCTAATATTCTATATGTATCTCGGTTTATGTACAAAATATACCCGTAGACGCATGTACGCGCAATCGGCGTACATTGATAAATAGATAAATCCTAATACTAATATTATAAATGCGAAAGTGAGTTTGTTTGTTACCTCTTCACACTTTATCTACTGAACC
Organism: Ephestia elutella; assembly: GCA_018467065.1. Lineage (NCBI taxonomy): Eukaryota > Metazoa > Arthropoda > Insecta > Lepidoptera > Pyralidae > Ephestia > Ephestia elutella. Next base: position 16,947,182 of record CM031580.1, on the reverse strand, counting down.
AATCTTTCTGAAATTTGAGAACTTGATTGAGAAGGACTTAGGGTACCTTTCATCCCGGGAAAAAGCACTGTTCCCGTGGGAAATTCACGTGGGCGAAACCGCGGGCAAAAGCTAGTTTGTTTATAATAGAAAAGACTATAATGACAAGACACATGTTTTTAATATTCGTGACTGTGTGTCAGTCTACTCCAGTGTGGATTTTACTTAGAGAGCAAAACATAGATTTTTAGAACTGAAACTTACTTTTGCATTATGTCAAGGCGTGGCTCACAATACACGGCTATTTTTCATCACCCAAAGAATAGGCTAATTCTACTCTACTACTCGTGAAACTAAACATCTTTTCCCAGGTAACAAAGGCTTTGACAAAGGTAGAAACGTCAAAAAACTTTCGGCTTTCCATTCAAAATTTACGATCAGCTGAAATACTTTACTATGAGACGTTGAATTTTTTTGTCCTTTCCGGACAGCTGTACTTTGGAAATGTTTAGTTTGTTTGTTTGTAAACTCTTTATTGCACATACACACACGAAAAATACAAAAGATAGTGAAACTAAAAGAGAGGCGTACAATGGCGGACTTATCCCAAAAAGAGATTTCTTCCAGTCAACCAAATGTTTGAAAGGAATATGAATGAAATAGTGTCACTATATCGAGCCCTGAAATTTCCCTAAGTGATTAAAAGCCTTGTTACTATAAAAAATAAGCCACTATGTGATCAAACCGAAGTTTTAAAACACTAGCAACGCAATTTAAAATCAATTTACCTGCAAACATGAATATATGCAAATTTAACTTTTCACAGAACAGATTGCTCTCAGCGGGACGACGTTAGTTGGATGGTTAAAATTAAAACCGTAATTAAAATGTATGATCACTCAGTAATTACGCAGTGTGGTGACCGCGGTCGCACTTGAGAAGCTCATGAATAACCAAGCGACCCGTTATGCGGTTTGTAGTGGACGACACGATTTCTTGAATTTTATCTGCTTATCGTACGATACGGGAACGATACTATACGTCACAATATTTTAAAGAAACCTAGTCCTAACTGATATTAAAAATGCGAAAGGAGTTTTTTGTTTGTTTGTTCTCTTCACGCTTTACCTACTGAATGATTCTTCCTGAAATTTCGCATACTGATAGTTAAAAGGACATAGGGTACCTTTTAGCCCGGGAAAATGCACTATATCCGTGGGAAATTCACGCGGGCGAAGCCGCGAGAAATAGCTAGTGGAATTATAAAGTTCACATTCGTGTCATCCTCCTACTGTCATTATTCCTCATTTCTGAGGGTTGAGGTTATTACTTGTAATTGTTGGCTTCTAAGGTGCAGTGGAAGCCCTTGCCTCTGAACCACAAGATCCCGGGTTCGATCCCCGGTCAGGCAAAAATGGAAAATGTCATTTTTCAGTTTGGCTTGGTCTTGGATTTCATCTATTATATAAAATAATATCATTGAGTCTGTATCCCATAACACAAGGAAACTTACTTATCGATGTTATTAGTTCCTATATATTTATATGTTATTTCTTTAAGTCATACACTGGAATAAATCATCAGAGTGCAGGTTTCCTGGCGATTGGTTTTACCGACTACAAATACAGTCCCCGATTCCATTAATTACAGTTGATAATAGCAGATGTCGTGTCTCAATTGTGTACAAGAGCCAAAGAAATTGAAATAATGTGTCAAGATACTAAGACTTTATGTTTCATTACGATATCTTTGGCTTTTGAGACATAACTGAGGCACGACCCGCACGACATCTACATTTGTATTTGTAGAATCAAGGGCCAGGACGAACGACGAACTATTTACCCGTGCAATAGCTCAGCTAATTACAGAAATATCGCTATAGTTAATTGGCCTTTTATACAATCGTTTCTCGATTGCATCTCAAATTCACAGTCGTATCGTTATGTATAAATACTGTGGAATTAAGATGTCTCGGAGTAATTCAGGGAGTTTGTAATTGCACTACGTTTTAGATGCTGGTTGAACGTTTTGATAGTATGTTACAATCTGGCTTTAATATTATTGCTATTTCTGTAGTTAATATAAATAATTTGCGATGTTTTTTTGTTTAGAAGCTACTGTACTATTTAACTTTATTGTAATTTGTTTTGCACATCATACGCTTATTTTCAGTTATTTTATTATGTTTATTATAATACCATCAATAGTAATCTATGTGACTCTTCGTCCAGCCCTCCAAATATCTCCACAAATAGAGCAACATTCATAGTGACTAAAGTAATAAGTAAATTAAAAGTAGTTTATGTCCTTAAGAAAAGAGATTTCATAAAATGGCCAGGACATATCTCAAATACAGTTGAGCAATTTGTAGTTGGGTATACTTCCCATCACGTGAAAAGGCCGATGGTAGGGTGAGGAGGGGGTGAAACTTGCGCATGGGTACGACTGACGAACCAATCGCGCGCGCCAGATGAGACCCGCCCGACCCCCGCTCACCGCATAGACCCATATATCGCCTACTGCGCAGCTTAACCGCCAGCGGACCTTTTTACGTGACGGCAACTATAGTTGGGAATACATTTTATGAAGGTCTGCTCAATTTTTTCAACTGAGTTGAGCAGTTAGTTGAGCAGTGGGGGAAAAACACATCAATTCATTGCTCCGTTTTGACGTGAAAGAAATACAAACTAACACACTTTTACATATATAATAATAATCATCTAAGTCTAAATTTCCTTCTTAATTTGCTAACGTTTGGCCACAGGCCCGCGTATGCAACAACTCCCCTCAAAATGAGAGAAATATAAGAAAAACTATATAATAATATAATAAATCATTTATTTCAGGCACAATTATAAAATAAAATACAACAAGACACAAAAGAAACACACAAACATAAATGTCTAAATAAACACTAAAATAAATTAATTAAAGGACTATGGGCGGAATCGTCCCCACCCACCAACAGAAATGAAACATAGGTCGAGTGACTTCCAACGGCCCCGGCGGGTCGGCCCCGGTGACGGGGCCGTTGGAAAAAAAATTTCCAACGGCCCCGGCGGGCCCGGATTTTGCGTTGACGGGGCCGTTGGAAAAAAAAAATTTCCAACGGCCCCGGCGTGTTCATTAAATGGGAGGGATAGCATAAAAAATTTATAGCATACGCTCCGGTAGTGTTTAAAGGGGGGGGAAATTGTGTATTATTTTGTATACCTTAAATATGAAATGAAATTAAAAAAAAGAGTTTGTATGTAACAATCACTATTTATTGTTGATAAAAAAAAATTTCAACTAGGTATCAACAATCATATACATAAGAAAATAAAATACATGATGTTTGTTTTAGATTATGACACATAATAGTACAAGTATTAAGATAACAAACTGTCAACTACTAAATATCTTACTGTCTCTGTTGTATTTTTACTCCTTAAACAGTATTTATAACTAATTAACATATTATTAACTGATTGTTACAAACAAACTCTTTTTTAATTTCATTTCATAATTTAAGGTCTACAAAATAATACACAATTTCCCACCCCTTTTAACACTACCGGAGGAGCGTATGCTATAATTTTTTCATGCAATTCGTCCCATTTAATAAACACGCCGGGGCCGTTGGTAATTTTTTTTTCCAACGGCCCCGTCAACGAAATATCCGGGCCCGCCGGGGCCGTTGGAAATTTTTTTTTCAACGGCCCCGTCACCGGGGCAGGGCCGCCGGGGCCGTTGGAAGTCACTCCATAGGTCAATCGACATATCTTGGCAAGCTGATATTTTTTTACTATGGGGTCGTTGCCCAAATGCGTGGGGTTTTCATGATATCGAACGTTTTACAATATTTATCCCATACATTTTTATATGGAGCCCAAATATTTTTACAAAATGTTGTTTTTTTTTTTAATTAACCCCACTGAATTATGAAAGAAATAGGATTTTAATGAAATAGTACATACTTTAGGAACACTTTGGCATCAGTTTCATTTATGTTGGTAGATCCCATACATTTTTATATGGAGCCCAATTATTTTTACATAACTTTTTTTTTAATTATCCCCACTGATTTATGAAAAAAAAAGTATTTTAATGTAATTATAGAAATTTTAGGAACACTTTGGTATCAGTCGCATTTGTGTTGGTGGGTGGGGACGGAGCCCATACATTGGTGCCCTATGTCCTTAATGATATTAGTATGGGTAGTTTGTTTGTGTGTATGAAATAACTTTATTGCACAAAATACATAAAACAACATACAATTTACACGACAAGAGATGGATAGTATGGTTCTCTGTGATAACAGTATCTTAGTTACCGGTCAAAGGAAATTATGCTAGGAGTTTCCCTCATACCACTGCCGTATATTTCAAAGAGTGCTAGAAAGATTACTATAAATCCATCGCTTCGCATCCGTCTCCGGTCAGATTATACAAAACTACGCTTCTCAAAAAGTCCGGCCTAAAATGAACGTTCAAATTATGTGGCTCGGCTATTTTTGTTACTTCAAGTTATTTTTGTTTCTTACGCCTATGTGACAGTAGCAAAACGGCCAAGCCACATAATTAAAGTTACTAGTTACTGAGGTGTAGAATTTGTGAATTAGAGCTTGTAGAGTTGGGCGTTTAGAGTTATTTATTCTACCATACATAAGGTTCATTTTTATATATTAAGGAAATTAGTAATGGATCATATTCTTCAAAGTGGTCATTTAAACCCCCCATTGTTATCTACAAGACACTCGATAAGAAGAAGTGGGATTTCGGACAATCAAGTACATTGCCTAAGATGACACGAGACAAGACTGATCATGTACGGTCAGCTGCAAAAGTACAGTCATACCACAAATACCTCATTTCCTTGCCTTATAGAGCACTAACTTTCACCTGCGGCTTCGCCCGTGTGAATTTCCTACAGGAACAGCATTTTTTCCGGGATGAAAGGTATCCTATGTCCTTTTCAGTACTTACTACTATGTGTTTCGAAATTTCAGGAAGATTGGTTCAGTAGATAAAGATATATTTATTTGCCAAAAAAACATTGTTAATACATGTTACCCTGGTACTTTTAGTCAATCCTAACTAATATTATAAATGCGAAAGTGAGTTGGTTTGTTTGTTACCTCTTTACGTTTTAATCTTCTGAACCAATCTTCCTGAAATTTTGCATACACATAGTTGGAAGGACTGAGAACGACATAGAGTACCTTTTATTCCGAGAAAAAGCACTGTTCCCGTGGGAAATTCACGCGGGCGAAGCCGTGGGCAAAAGCTAGGCAACTAAAATTCATCAGGACACATGAATTTCAAAACTTTTATTGATATCATTTATTTTAAGTTTTCTTCATGATTCCTATTTTTTTGCAGTGGATGCCTTCAAAATATATGCGCTTCGAGGAATACCTCGTAGAGCGAGTTTCAGACGAAAAAGTCCAGTCAAGGAAGGTTGGACGATTGCCCAATAAGAGCCGAGTGCAGTAAAACACAGGAATCAAGTCGTCAGCCTGTGTAACTGCTTAATTAATGAATACTGTACTAGCTTCCTCCCACGGCATTGCCCACATGAATTACAAACACTGTTCTTCTTGGAACACACAGAAGTTTAGTTTAATAAATAATACTTTTTAAGGTTCCGTACCTCAATATATCCCTTATAAGATCACTTTTTTGATCACTTTGCTGTCCGTCTGTCTGTCAAACTTTTTTATCTTTGGAACGCATAAAGGTATCAAGTTGAAATTAATATCGAATACTCGGATCCATGGTTTCTTTCAGCAAAAAAAAAAAATAATCAAAATTATACGTCAACGCGATCAGGAGATATTACCGTAAATGTTGCGAATTTTTGCATATTTTGCGATTTCAGACAGCAATCAATAGTAGATTTTACAACAAGTGCACAAAACGAATCATTTTTATCCGAGACTTTTAGCAGCCCGAGCCGAAGGCGAGGGCTGATAGTAATGTCGAGGATAAAAATCGTTTTGTGGACGAGTTATAAACTCTGCTTTTCACTTCGATTGCGAGGAAATAAAACAGTAAACGCACGAAATTTCACGAAAAAACAAGAGCTGTTTCCCGCCGTTTTATTTTTTTTACATCTTACTACATTGATATTAGGCTTGGGCTGCAGACCTATACAGCCTACTATTAAATTAATTTTGTATTAATAATTTTCTTAAATTAATTAAATAATTTTAATATTGTTTATGTCTTAAAAAACACATAAGGCAAATAAATTAAAGTACATATTATAAAATAACAGATTTTATCTATGAACTTCTTATTGTGTTTGGCTGTATGGCTCATGTTCTTTGCCTTAATATAGATACATTTATGAGTAGATACGTTAATGCCCTTGTGCACAAAATTCGATTTTGTGCAGCCTATATCCTGCACAAATAAGCACTTTCTGAGCATGAGAAGTGAAAAACCTATTATCCGTACCTACTTTCCGTTGACCTAAAATTATGAAATTTGGCTAAAAGCAAAGTCTAACAGTACTTGTACAGGAATAAATCTGAAAATTGAAAAATATGTTGTTAGAAGTCTAAAAAAAAGTGTTACAAACTTATTTTTTCGCTTGATGTAGTATGAATCCTAGGGATTGAACTGCAAAGTTATTTTTTTTTAACTAGTTGGTCTTTTAGTTTGCGCTAGAATGTGAGATGCTTTGCGTGTACGGAACCCTCAGTGCGCAAGCTTGACTCGCGCTTGGCCCGTTTTTTATCTTCGTGAACTTTGGGTACTATTTTATATAACATTAGCTTGTACCCTCACCATACATTTATGACGATTTAACTACTATCAAGAATCTACAGAGACCTAAAAATTCAACTTTGTAACTTTTGGTGCATTAAAGTACTTTGTAATACTTCTAAATATTTAACTCAAATTTTTCCAGCAAACTCAATTCGATCGAACGCTAATCACATAACTGCAAGCTGTAATGTTAACATTCTCTTATCAAAGCACATTTTTCACATTGCAATATTCTCTGTTAATTGAGCAATTACATCGAACTACTTGATACTTTATCGCGTGTTATCGAACGATTTTATGTTTTTGTGTAACCTACTAATGATTTTAGGATCCCGTAGCTAAATGACAAGACATATACTTCATACTATCGATGTTATCCAAGGAGTTATCAGTATGAAAGTTTTTTTTGAAATTATTTCATCACAAAACTTAAAAGTTGTGTTTAAATATTTACCCCCTTTTTAAAGTCGCCTGAGTTTTTTTTTTATAGAATAAGTAGTGGAAAGGGTATAGAAGTAGTAAGTGCTTATCAATATTGAGTAAATATGCTAGAAGATGACCTAGCTACTATCAAGTCTGTGGGTTTAATTATAACTTGTAATGCTATGCGTATCAAAAATCTCGTGTAAAAACGGACGACTGAGCGGACAGAAGTGGTGTTGACACGTTGTTTATTTATTAATTAATTTTTGTACACAAACAAATATATAGATAGGAAAAATAAAATATGGTTAAACTAAGTACAAAGGTACTAAGGAAAGGTAGGTAGATAAGATTGTTGATAGAAATTATTTGTAATTTTAAGTTTTGGAAGGAAGGATTTGAAAATTCGACTTTAGTTTGTAACCATCTGAATTAAAACAAGTTACCTAAACAAACCAATTTTCTTTCAATTTCAAGTATTCCAATAAATATATGATAGGGAGAATATGAGAGATAGGGAGAGGCAATCCTTGGGGGAGGCCTTTGTCCAGCAGTGGACGTCTTTAGGCTGAGAGAGAGAGAGAGAGAGAGATAGGGTGAAGGAAGACATATTTTAACTTTTGTAGGTTCAAAGTGTTGTTAATGTTTTTATCTTTTCAAACTAATATTACAAATAGGAAGTGTTTGTTAGTTTGTTTGTAGCGGGTAATCTTTGGAACTTTTGAATCGATTTCAAAAATTCTTTCACCAATAGTAAGCTATATTATACCTGAGTGACATAGGGTACAATTTATGTATGTAACTCCCGAGCGAAGCCGGGGCGGGGAGCTAGTTACGATTACAACGGTTAAATTATTTGGTTTTTTTTTAACTATTTGTTTTTGGTTTTACTGTAATGTTTATTTTTTACTTAGACCAACGTAGGTTTTATAGCTATTCCACCCCACTTTTGTTCTGCCACAAAAGCGTGATTTTATTACGTTTTTCATGTCTAATACAAAAAGCCTATCGATTGGAGTCGACTGTTCGACTTTTGATTGAAATTTGTCGGTTAACAGCTTTTCAGAGAAGTGGAGGTCGATGACACTGTTTTAGGTTCGACGGTTCTTACCATAGAATTAAATTTATAATATTAACCTAGATAACGCTAAGCACCTAACGCATGCACCTAAAGTATTATATTGTTATCACCTGATATTGTTAACTTAAAGAAGAAATTGTCAAAGTGAAAGTATGTTATTAACCGTCCTTTATTTTTTGTGCGATTTTGATATCGTACGCGCAAAAAGTCGTATTGGAAAGAGCGTAAAATGCAAAATTATTCAGTAATCAATTGCAAAAATTCTACAAGACTACGTCAAAAAAGTGACATAGCCAGTTCTACGTATAGTATTTTACACGACTACCCAAGAATGGAGTGTGCATTTTTTTTGTCTAAAACATCAACATATGTTATGTAAAAGAAATAAAATAAAAAAATGTTATTGAAAATGCGGTATCTAGCCTAATATAATTCTGTGGCTAATCAGTTTTTACGAACACTTTATTTGTAGAGCAAATAGTTTAGATTTTCTTCGGTCTGGGACCATTTCAAGGTTGAAAACAAGTCACTAGTTACCTATCATAAGGTCGATTTTTATTTGATAGAGTTTTATCATACTAAAACATTTTCATTTCGTAAAAATCGTACTTTGAGCAGCCGTTTATTGTATTTACATACACAACATAGAAATAAATAATTACAATTTAAATTTACTTTATTTAATTATATTAAGTACTTTCAAATGGTAATTATTTATTTGCAGGTCGGGTTATAAATCGAGCTCGGCCATACATAGTGCTTAATTAAAAAAAAAATCTTTTTCTTCCTTCATAGTAAAAGTAGATGTAAAATGAAAACAGATGTGTAGATTTTCAAAACCAACTTAGAATAATTATACTGTATTGAAATTATTAGATACCTTACATAATTATCTTATTGTTGTTAAATTCTATATCTAGATCGACATTAGCACCTGAACAAAACAATTGGGTAATATTATGTCTAACAATCAGAGTGCACCATTGTTCTATTATCCGCCATAATAAATTAATCAAGATATAATCGTACTATTACGACATATTGGAGTGCGAAATTATACAATTTTTATGTGAATTAATATTGAAGAAACTTTTATGACCATTTATAGTTATTCTATTAGTAGATATTTATTATTATTATTAAAGATGAGTTTGCTCTTGACCACAATCTTGCCCGAGGATAGAAATGAGGTCTTCGGGGTAGCGAGCTTCAAAACCAGAGTGAATAGGCTGCTTCTGGGAGCAGCCTATTCACTCTGGTTTTGAAGAGAGTCAGGGGCCCTATTTTTGAAAGTGTGACTCACCAAAAAAGCGTGAGCCGAATGATTTTTCATTGGATATCAATTATTCCGTATTTTTGAATTGTCTATGTCGAATAATTCGCAACGAGTGGTCCAGACCACTCGTTTTCATATGATTTGGTGGTCGAACGTTTTTTACGTCAAAATCATGAATGACCGGATATAGATAGAGTCTATTAGAATTTTCATTTTTGCGTTCCGTTTAACGCTTACGTTCTCTTTGATTGAAAATTTACGAACATTTTTTTTTACGATTCGTTACCGATTCGGTTTTCGTTGCGAAGAATGAAGCAGAAATTATTTCTCGCATTATTTTCATATCACTAGCAACATTGCTAGACGAGTGATTTCAAAAATACGGTTTTTATGTTTTTAGTGACAGTAGGACGAGTGCGACATAATAGTCTATTCGTTTTCGGTGGTATGTCACACTTTCAAAAATAGGGCCCTAGGTTGTACAGGAACAGAGACGCAGGCAGAGAGTTCCACTCCTTCGCTGTGAAAGCGCTTGGTTCCTGCGGCAGTGCGGAAGGAATATCAACTGAGAAGGAAACCGCAGTGCGTCTGGAAGTTAAAAAATATATTTAAAAAAAAAAGTATTTTATTGAATAAATTAGAATTAAATTATATTTACATGTCAAATTATTGGTTTATTTAGGATAAAAATCAGTAAGCTGAACGAAGAACATATCAAAACCTAGCACAAGGGCATGAAGATAAGAAATCTATTTTTCCGTTTAAAAAAATGTCCTTATTATACAAAAGACAATATTAGAACCGGTCTCGGTTCTAACTCTTCATGTCGCGATGTTGAGACAATGCCGGCGAGACTAATCTTAACAAATGCATGGGATGCATTAATGCATTTGCATAATTACGATGACGATATTGCCGTGGAGAATTGGGCTGGCAAATTATTGCAACGGCGCCGTCATAACTGCTTAATTTATGATAAAACTGCTATGAAATTTGTACAATATTTATCTCACAATAAAGTTTTATTTTTGGGGATTCATTTCATGATAAATTAGTTGCAAAAAACAGAAATATGGAGGGTGTGCCGTTGTCACTTATATTATACGGCATAGTGACGCGCCCCAACCTCGCACGTCAAGTACCCCACAGCACAACCGGACCCGGGGCTTAAGCGGATCAGAGATCTATCCTGACTATTCCTGACTATTGCTTACATGTGACAACGGATAGAAGTTGGTACAGAGCGACTTGACAGTAACTGAGAATGACAACAGCCCGTGCACTCAGACAACCGTCCGCACACCGAGACGTATCTCGATATAATGCGTCACACCTCAGTGCGGGTAGCGGGGAACTAGCCGGTCCGCTAGTACGCCACATCCCTCCTTTCTTTTGATGACTTTACTTTAATACAGACAAAGGTAGTCAATAATTTTATTGACCACTAATATGAAATAAAAATCAAGAAATTCAAATTAATCCTGTACATCAAATTTTAAATTATATAGCATCACAATTCTTAAAGCTGCAAACTACCAGCGTTTCAGAACGACCACCACTGAGAAGAAACGCCGAAAGAAACTCATTACAGTATTGGTCCTTATTATGTCATTCTGACATGACATGCTTTCTATTTTTTATTTTTATGTTTTTCCTAAAGATTTTACTTTACATCATGTGCAATATGTGCATGGTCGAAAGAACGTGAACAATATCATAGGAATCATATAAATATCTGCATCAATAAATTGCGATTCTCATTTCGCAAATCGGGATCATTAAAATATTCAGCGGCATTTCCTTTACCGAAAGTCACTTATTTAACAGATTTCAAGCTTATCATAACTGACAAAGTTTAAATTATCAATCAACATGTCCACTTTCCCAACATCGGTCACTTATTCTTTTTCCTTTTATTTTCTTTTTTTAATTTTTCGTTTTTATACTAAAAATTCATTCCTATGCATGATGTCAGAGATTGATACTTGGGCGAATTGTAAAAATGTTAACAACATGTTCGTAATATTTCATTTATTTATTTGTATTATGATCATATTTTTATTATTTTTAGTTGGACCAACTCGGTTCAATGTTTGTAGAATTTGTATTTTAACGGTTGGAAGATGAACAATGATAACTTTTAAAATGTGTCAATGACTGAAGAAATGTCAGAAATATTATTATTTATTTTGGTCATGAAGTAGACACGATGCCATCGCTTGGCGTAAATTGTGGAACTAAACTTAGCCGGAACAGCACATACCTAAATCATCTCTATAAAATCCTATACGGATAAGGATTTGCTATTTATCCATACTAATATTATAAATGCGAAAGTTTGGAAGTGAGTTTGTGAGTTTGTGAATTTGTGAGTTTGTGAATTTGTGAGTTTGTGAGGATGTTTGTTACTCAATCACGCAAAATCTACTGGACGGATTTCGATGAAATTTGGTACAGAGGTAGATAATGACCTGGAATAGCACATAGGCTACTTTTTATCCCGGGAAAAAGCACTGTTCCCGTGGGAAATTCACGCGGGCGAAGCCGCGGGCAAAAGCTAGTAAATCATAAGTTGCTTATTAGTTAAATCTGTTTCAGAAACAACTAATTGGAAATCTAAATAACAACGATATATATATATTTTTTTTTATTTTTATTTTTTTTTCTTTTATGTAGGTACTGATCAAAGGATCAGCATTGCCATTCAACGCGGCAATGCTGTCAGACTTCTGGGCACCTTACGGGTGAGGCAACATCTTGTCAGGACTGTACGACATCCAATCCATTACATCTATTTTGGTTTAATCGTAGTGTTAATTTTAATTAATTTACTTTATTAATATAATTCTATTATTAAATTGTATGTAATGTACCTACATTAGTTTATGAGAATACATATTTGTTGTATTTCTTATTTGTGTATTGACTTAGAAGTGACTATTCTGTATTTTTCCACCAAACTAAATTTGGTAATACGATTTTGTAACTTGCCTGTAGCAGGTTCAGCATATAAATAGAGTTTTTTTATGATCTGCATTATACTTTTCTAATATACATTATATTTTAATTATAACCCAACAACATGGATTTTCTAAGACTGGATGTCTCGCCAATACTTTTATAGGCTCTAGACCACAATAATTATTTTTATCCACCTTTGTGGAATAGCTGTTGAATTAAAAACAGTCGTTACTTTATCCGTTAAAGTTACCCTTTACGGATTAGCTGTTAACAGTGGAACTCTTTTGTATAGGATAGCATACCACTAGACCCAGGCCGTTTAAAAAAACCATTTTACCTGACCGAGAAATTAACCCAGGACCACACAAGGAGGTTGTCGTTATTGTCCTTACACATTAATTACTTATCCACCTTTGTGAATTATTGCTGTTAACAGTCGCTTGTGTGTAGGATGGCACACTACTAGACTCAGGCCGATTCACAAAGATCATTTGACCTGACCGAGAATTTATCCCGGGACCACACACGGAGGTCATCATTGTCCTTACACATATTTTATTTCCAACAACACACATATTGGATATTCCCAATTAGATATAAACTTAAATACCTAATTGTAAAAACATTTATTCGTAGCAAATCAATATTTATTATATTTAATCGTTTTATATTGGGTAACTTTAGCAATTTAATGCTGACTCTGAGTAATTTAATTGCAGATTCCGAGTAATTTAATGCGAGCTTAATAATCCATAATATTCGTATTCGCAGCAAAAGTGCACATAGATATTTAATGTTTATTCGGTTAATATTGGGTAACTCTAGCAATTTCATGCTGACTCTGAGCAATTTAATTGCACATTCTGAGAAAATTAATGCTGGTTTAGCAATCCATAATATTGATTTATTTAAATTTATACTTTGATTCACAAAGGTAACTTTAGCAATTCAATGATGACTTCGGGCAATAAAATTGCTGAGGTCGTTTTAATGCTGACTTATCAATCCCTAATATGAATTCATAAACAAAAGAATTAAAATATTGTTGGATATTAAGTACGAGTAAAATAGTCAAAGTAACATTTAGGTATGTACTTAGATATTTAAACTGCTTTTCTCTATTTTCAAATAAACATTGTGTTGTCATTACAACTAAGTGATTCATTGCTAACTTGTCAATGATCGATGGAAAATAATATCTTCTTATACATCATTACAATTAGAAATTTTAATAAACTAAACTATAAAAAGTTTTTTTTTTTAGAACAACATTTATGTATGGCATATAGTGCATTAAAGAACAATTAGTGTACTTTGTTCATGCATGTATACTTGCTTCTTGTGGTACCATTGTGATTAGTGATGTCAATTAATGTATGTAAACATATAAAGGCAACCGAGTGTATCTTCGTTAAAGTAGTTATTATAACATCAATGAGTATCAAAATCGTTGGTCATAGCCCAATTACTGTATTTGTCTGGACCGAACGATCATACTAAAATCCTTTGCAATAAAATTAATTTATGTTTTCACCAATGAGTTCAATTAATTTGCTTTCAATGAAATATCATTTTATTTTACAAGGTAGACTGTTAAGTAATAATTGAGTAAAGCATATAAATACCTCCATTTTTTACTGTAGGTTTCCTGGTGGCTTAAACTTGTATATGTATATAGTTATCGACATATCTGTCATATTGTGTTGATATATGCCAAGTATTTACTGCCGTATTTTTTTCCATACTCAAATTTAAACACGCTATTCTCAAGTACCACTATTGATTACTTTAGGTACCTATTTTATTTATTTTACTTATTTATTTCACATTAAATGTACAGCTACATCCAATTCTGCAGTCAGAATTTCTCATACTAATTGATTAAAGCAGTAATTGCACTTAAGACCTTATGATTATGTGTTGTTTCTTAAATTCTAATGTGTGTCTAATGTCGACTGACTAAGATGTTTCCGTATAGTTCCAAAGAGACGGGACTCCCATATAAAAAGTGTCCGACACTAATGTCAAAACGGAGGTACTACTGATAGTGATGCACTTATGCGAGGAACAGCAGGTATGAATAAGATGGAAATAATCGGCCATCAAAACGCTACCCCGTTTCATAAATAAGTTTTTTCCTTTGAAGTTGCGACCACATTCGTATGGAGCAGCAATAAAAATGAATATTTGACGGTGAATGAAAAAAAGACAGATATTTATTACCGTTTTAGTTGCAAACTGTGATGAAGACAAATTCACTTATTTTCTAGTGATACCTATTTATCTATTTGTGGAGTATACCTTACCAACACTTGACAATTCAGACCAATAAAAATATTATGGAAACAAAGCGAAATTCATATAGTATTGCTTTGCATAATAGTGGCAGCAAAATAACCTCAATTCCTAATGAAAGTAACTGGATAGAGTAAGTATTTTTAAATTAATAAATAGCTTTGATAATTACTATGTGTAGGTATGTAATGTTTTGTGATCGAACATAAAGTCATAATATATAATGTTTAATGTATTGACATATAATAAATGATTTTGCTTTGCAAAAGTGATAGCCTTAAAATTAAATAAAAAATATTAAGTAATTAAATATTATAATATTGTTTTAGTGGAGGACACGTTGGGCTTAGCGATTTGCTGACGCAGCCTTGCAGCAAAGCAGAAGACCGACTATTATCTCTGAGCAGCAGCAACGATAATGTTGGAAGAATATGAAGGCTATGGTTTTACCTACCAGGCGTTTTGCTGATCTATTTGATGTTTATCTACTGTTCGTCGTGCAGTTCAAGCTTCAAAAAACTGGATAATTTATTTCGTTTCCCGAAATAAATATCATCCTTGGCCAGCGCAGTCTCCTGACCTCAACACCATAGAAAATCTATGGGGCCTGATGGTGTATAGAAGGCAAGCAAGGAAGAATCAGTTTCTCACTGTATGAAAGTTTAGAACAGCTTTATTGTGATTGAAATGTGTGTAGAAAAACAATAACGGGACCTATACAAAATAGTGAGTTAGTGATTGGTGTTCAAAATGAATTAGTGAGTTCATTAATTAAGTAGGTATATTCCAATTATCTTCATTCTATTATTAGGTAATATCAAATCAGGTTTTATTAACGTATATTACTCGTATAACATTATTTAAATTATTTTTATACTTATTACTTGTTTTTGTATAAAGAATACGAGGTTATGTTTCGTATAAAAAAACATATTCTATATAAATTGTTAAATGTTGAGGTATAGTTTCAATCTTCTTTTCGTAATGAAAACGAATACTTAAGCTATAACCTCAATATTTACTAACAAAGAGCGAAGGTAAAATTTCGTAATAAGTAAAATAAATAAACAGATACTTAGCTTACTGCAGATGCTTATTTTTTAAGTTCATTTTAGGGTTTTTATTTTGTAATTAGGTAGGGAATAGATTAAAATATAAATTTTAATTTGCACAGAAGTTTATAATAATAAATTATACATAAGTATAATAAACCTATATATTTACACGAATAAATAGCTGTTATGATTATTGTGCATTTTTATTTTATAACAAATATATATAAATAAATAAATAAATAAATATATACGGTTATAAGTTTCGGACTGTGACTCGAACTTGGACCTATATTAACTGCAGTCTATCCGACTACCAATTAGACTAGCAGATGCATTAACTTGTGGTGAAATTAACAATTGGTTGCGTGTCGCTATACTCACCATTATTAGTTTGCTTTACAATAAACTATACGTATTGTATATTATACTTCTGTCTCAGACTCGATGGTGTCATAATTCTTAATACTTAGTATACCGTGAATTTGATAGATGGCAGCACGTAGGCAGCATGAGCAGTGAGCACGCAGCAGAGTTGTGTCTAGGTGTGGGTGGGTAATATGATAATTAGCTTAGTGTGAGTAATGTTCTTATTGTAATTATACGTCCGTAATATGCACGTTACGCACACAATGAAGGACTGCGCGCCTGCAAGGCAATACGATCTTTAAGGTATGACTCCATTTTTGACGTTTGACTGTACAATACATTTTAGTGTACAATTCACACTTTTTACACTTCACTTAAAATGGAAGTTTTCATTTTCGTTATAGACATTTGTAGCAAAAATATTAATCACTGGCCCGATTTTAAGATGTATTCCTACATTAATACCTACATTATTTCTGAGTAACATTGGTTACCCCTAAATGACCCCCTTGCAAATCTGGGACTGGCCGCCAGTGTTACATAAACAAGCTCTAGTTTTCCGAACATTGTAATCACACAGAAGACGAACATCATAATTGACACATCCATCAATGTTCCGGTCAACCAGACGCTGTAACAAACTCTACTGGTTATAATATTATGTATAGCCAGATGAAATATTTGAAAATTTATTATACTTCAATTTTTTTTTTTTTTGGGGTGTATTTCCTTGCAACTGTGAAGGTAGTTTGTTTATGAGATTAGTCAACTTTGACCTATTTAGTTTAAATAATTTTTATATTTAGAGACATGTCAAGAATATAGTTCCTTCTTAAATTTACTTGCACCCTTGTAATTGTTTTGATTCCTAGTTATTTCACTCTTAGTTAAAATTCTGTGTTTTTTTTTTCATCATGATATTAATCAAATATATTTTATATGGAAAAATACACTATCGATTAACTATCAGATCAGTTACTACACGACCATTCATCCAGGTTAGGAACCACGGACACATGATTTTTCTAGTTCAGGTACCAACCGAGCACAATCCCTGGTTGCACTTAAGTACCTATTTATATAAAATATCATCACAATGGACAGTTAAAACATCGACAAAAGTACCGAAATCGAGTATTAGTTACATGACACAAATTGAAATGATTTGATTGTGATGAGAAAATAATTATAACATTCCAACATTTATAATATTCCATGTTTATATTTATTTCACTGTTTTTATCTATTCTAATAATACCAAAGGTAAAAATACTTTAGAAAACGAAAATTCGTATATCTCTCAAGGTCACACGACATCGAGCTTTAATTTTTTTTTCGTTAAATCGTTAATTTAAAAGTAATTGATAGGTTTACTTCGCGTTAGCAAAATAATAAATTACTAATATTCTGTCTTGTGACCTGCCGGTAGTGCCGGTCCAGCCGACCTTATGATTTGTATCACTGTAGTTACGTTTTAACCTGAGGTTTTAACCTAAGGGAACTAAGTATGCATTCATATTTCAAACTTTGTACAGAAAGTGTATTGTTAACAGAATAATCTACATTGTACTAAGCAAAAAGCTATTCATAAACAGTTAGGTGCCGCATATCACAATCCAAGTCATTAAATGTTACGTAAAATCTGTGTTTGTCGTTTATCGTTTGGTACCTACTTAAAAACTTTTTTCGTATATATTTTATCATCACGGCCACTATGGCCAAGCTATAGTTGCAGGAAAATATATTCACTTAAAAAATATTGTTGTTATGTTGGCGCCAAGATCCCTTGAGGCGTTCATGAAATTATTATTGATTATTGAGATGGCTGATTATTCTTTACTATATATTTTCTGAACATTCTACCCTCGAATAAGATTCTAACGCGGGCGGTAGCCCAGTGATAGGATCATAATATTTAATTGAATATCCACCCTCACTTTCTTCCTTTTTTTTTTAAACAAAATATTAATGCACTCACGTTTTCCTCGTCGACAAATGTGCCGTTGTCACTTATATTATACGGCATAGTGACGCGCCCCAAACTCGCACGTCAAGTACCCCACAGCACAACCGGACCCGACCCGACAGAACCGGGCTTAAGCGGATCAGGGATCTATCCTGACTATTCCTGACTATTGCTTACATGTGACAACGGATAGAAGTTGGTACAGAGCGACTTGACAGTAACTGAGAATGACAACAGCCCGTGCACTCAGGCAACCGTCCGCACACCGAGACGTATCTCGATATAATGAGTCACACCTCAGTGCGGGTAGCGGGGAACTAGCCGGTCCGCTAGTACGCCACAGGGGCAACTCCTAACTTCGAATACTGTCGGTAACTCCTCATGTTTTTAATATAGTTAGTAGGATATAAATTCTTCTTTTTAAACTACAAACTAGGGTAGTAATTTTTTTTAAACCATAAAATTTGCTTTCCTCGGAGGGATGAAACAAACAAACCATGCCTCTAAACCAGGCGGTCCCGGGTTCGATCCCCAGTCAGGTCAAGATATCTTTTCTTCAATGAAAATGATCTTTTTTAGATTGACCTGGGTCTTGGGTGTTTATCTATATACATATGTATTTGTTATTAAATATAGTATCGTTGAGTTATTATCCATTAACACAAGTCTCGAACTTACTTTGGGGCTAGCTCAATCTGTGTGATTTGTCCGTATATATTTATTTATGTTATGTACCAATAGGTAGTACGTATTTTATTTCTTTCGTAACCGGTAGTCCTCGTAATTTTTTTTTATAAAAAAAAAAATAAATAAAGCTAGTAAACTACTTTACAGCTACGAAGCTATTACGATAAAATGCCGAAGTACCAGGGCAGCATATTGGCGAGGAGTGGCGCTTGATGGGCGGGACACATCACGTCGGCCAGTAGTCGGCGCGCAATGCCGACAGAGGACGACCAAACATGGTGTGATCGTGGCAACAGATAGATTACATTCCACCTGCTGGCATTTAATGGGAATACGTCATATTTAACTGAATTTTTTACACTATTTGGAAGGAGACCCGATATTTAAATAAAAAAGTTTGGATGTGATATTTGTTACTCGATCATAAAAAACCTACTGGACAAATTTCGATGTTAGTAGAAAAATATCATGTCGGAATGTCTCAATATTCAGACGAAGTTTTTTTAAATACTGAAAATTCGATTTGAATTTTAATTTGAATATAAATATACTAGCGCCCCGGCTTCGCTCGGAAGGTATATACATACATAAATTGTAGCCTATGTCACTCAGGTACAATGAAGCTTTGAATCGGTGAAATATTTTTTGAAATCGGATCAGAAGTTCCTAAGATTACCCCCTTACAAACAAACGCACAAACTTACAAACCTCTTTATAATATTATAGTGTGATGTAATGTATCACCGAATCCTATCTCAGGGGGTCAGCTTTCTCTGCAGTTGACTGTACACTAGGTAGCGACGACAAAATTACGCGTCACACTATGTCTTTATTTCCTGTACCTAATTCTGTGATTTTAGGGATGAAAAGCAAAACAAAATGTAAAATTTCGTGATGATCAGAAGAATCAATGTAATACACAAAAATTACCACAAACCTCTCATTCTTAACCAATTTACAATACCAAGTTCCGTATCGTGTAAAAAATGCTATCTTCTACTTCTTAGCGTGTCGACTCGGCGCGCGGCGGGCGGGTCATATTTGTGATGACCAAAATTGCTATTCAGATCGGTTCTTTAAATACGTCTTTAATATTAATCTATGTAATATTTTCTTTAAAATAAAAATTACAATTATATTATTAACAAATAGCGGACTTTATTAATTAGTTCAGCATTGCTGACGGATCGTGAGGACCTTAAACTTAACTTTGATTAGAAACTCAAGCGCATGTTCCCACTACGTCCGAGACAGCCTCGCGTGATTTGCCACGCCTGCTGAGTTTCCAAAGAATGCGGCGTTGTTGTTTTATCAGACAAGAGAAAACTAATTAAATTAGTACAATGAGGTGTATAACAAAGTAGCTGTTGCCCTAAAAAGTATATCTTAAGTATTTTTCATGCAAAATTTTACCCGTATTTCAGCCCGTTGGGGGTTGATTTTTGAAAAAAAATGTAGCCTATGTTTGACCCCGGGTCTTTAACCATATCCATACCAAATTACATCAAAATTGGTCCAGCGGTTTAGCCGTAAAAGCGTAACGTACAGATAGACCGACAGATAGAGAGACTTGCTTTTATTTTTTTAGTATTCTAGGACTAATGTCACTAAAAATATGTGATCTGACCAAAGGTGATGGCTGAAAATTTGTACTGGAAATTCTATTCAGCGTAACACTGAACACTGACTGAAATAGGTAAATGTTATTATTTTAAAACGATATTATTTTAAGTTTCTTTATATTTTCCGTCGGAGACGAAGATCCACTTTTTTTTTGTCACACAGAAATATATAGATATTTCTGTGTGACAAAAAAAAAGTGGATCTTCGTCTCCGAAACGAGACAGCGCCATAGATGCTCTGTTCAGACACGATATTATTTTAAGTTTCTTTGTATTTTCCGTCGGAGACGAAGATCCACTTTTTTTTTGTCACACAGAAATATATAGATATTTCTGTGTGACAAAAAAAAAGTGGATCTTCGTCTCCGAAACGAGACAGCGCCATAGATGCTCTGTTCTGCGTGATGGCTCGCCAGTTGCCCGCTCCCAGCTCACGCAGATCAGCCTCCACAGTGTCTTATAATACATTTATTCTGTTCTATCTACAAATGCTAAATATCATTAAATATCTAAACTATATTCCCGATCACATGTTGTGATGTCCTGACAACTCGAATACAACATATTCGGACACAGTAGCGGATCACCAATAAAAAAATCTGTGTCCTCTTTTCTGGGTCACTAGGAAAAGTTACAATATTCAATAGCAGGAAACAACGCAAACTTTACTCTATAAATGCATTTCGTTTTTAAATTTTTGGTAAATAAGCTCAATCATTCCTTTTTTCGAAGATGAGCCCTAAAAGACAAATAATGAAAAAATTAAAACAAATTACAACATAATATTAAATCCAATTGTAGTAGCATGTACCTATTTCCTCAAACCTCATCCAGGCTGTATCTAAAACCAATACAATCTGGTTTAAAAATCTTCTCAATGTACAAACAATGTATTGCCAGGTCGTGCGCTGCAGGATTGGCGGTAGGGCCAAACGGAATTATTTCGCCTCTATCCACCATCTTCATTCCACAATATCACGCCAGGGTTGCCAATGTTTGGTTTTGACAACAATTTATTTTTATCAAAAAAAAGTATTTATATCATGAAGAACAACTTTCAGCCAGTCTTCATCTTGTTTGTTTGTAATAACTTAATTGTACTAAGGATACATACCTAGTTAAAAGTAACATAAATAAAAAGTCAATATACAATGGCGGACTTATCCAATGAAGGGATCTCTTTCAGTCAGCGATAGATTGAGAAGCATCTTGACGCTATCCGGGATATTATTTTTAACAAATCCAGGCGGCAGCGCCTGTTCTGTGTAGAGAGATAAAATTGCAATTCCAAATATACGAGTATGATCTATTCGTGTACCAAATTTCATCTCAACTTGTCCGTTTACCAATCATCGTAATTCGTCCAGTAGATTTTGCGATATTGAGAAACAAACATCCTCGCATACACACAACCAAACTTTAGCGAATTTAATAAATCCCGAAACTAATAGGCGATAGGCTAGCAACATGTCACTATACTTGAATCTCCATTCCATCGGTAGGTCCACTATTCAGCTAAGCGTAGCCTTCGAGTCTCACGACTCTTAGCTCTGTCTGCCCCGTAAGGAATAAAGACGTGATTCTGTATACAGGGTTATTTTGAAACCAATGGCCAAATTTTCGCAGCAGATTTGATTGATGAAATTGAGCAGTTTTCCAAAAAAATCTATGTTAGAAAATGATTTTTTTTTTGTTTCCCATACAAATAAGTCGATCAGCTGATGGGACTTAGTATGAAAGTTGAAATTTTATGTTATTCTTTTGTACTTCTTATTTAAGAGCCGCGCTCTTGTCGTTGGAGTATACGCCACACTTCTCTGTTCTCGGCTTTACGTTATTATTACTTACTGTTATTCTTTCTGTGTTATTCTTTTACTACCTATAAATTACTTTCGGACGTAGTTATATTGAGCATATTGTAGTATATTGAACTCGTATGTTTCCTTAAATTGCACAAGTCAATACCTAAGTAGAGCAACGACGCGTGTAGCATGGAATGATACGTAAGCTATTTTGTATTAGTATTAGTTGTAGCTAATAGATAGTTTAATTCATATTTAGAATCGATATAATAAACATCGTAAAACATATGTGATTTTACTGAAGATCTCCACTCAACCTTTAAGAAGATATCTCAATATTGTAAAAACTTGGCCAGTAGTTAAAAAATAACCCTGTATATAACTAAATCCCGAAACAATCTGTTGAAGCAGCCCTGAGAATCAGAACAATTTGCAGTCGATCGCATTGAGATCTCTCAATATCGCGCTAAATTGAACTAACAGTACCTCGTCGTGTTGCTCTATTGTGATGTATGATCACGTTACATTCAATCTTGTTAGATTTGTATCCTTCCAGACCCAGGGCACAACTATTATAATAAAATTCATTAACATTTTCGCACGCATGCTATACGCTGAAAATCCTTTGCGCTTCGCGTTGTAAATAAAAAAAAAAGTTTTTTTTATTTTATAAAGTTTTTTTTTAACGAGTTTTTTTTTTCTGATTTAAACGCTGTGGTTTAAACATATCTTGCCGAGGGACAAATCACTCAAATTAATAATAAAACTAATACCGAAGTAAGTTTTCTTGTGTTATAGGATACTAAAGAAGGAATTTGATCGTATGTTAGTAGCATTATTATTAACTAAACTAATACCTAGTGATACTAAACTTACAACAATAAGAGTAATAGAAAATTAAGTTAATATAAGTAAATTGTTATATATGCAAATGTAAAAAAAATAAAGAATTTGAATTTGCTACTTGCGGCTCTAAAAATGCAACAGACCTTCGGGCTTTAAAACTCCTCTAATATAACCTCTAAAGGCCTCATTTAAAGCTAAAGGCTAGAAAGTCAAGCAATTTATAACTCCCTGACATTCCTTGCTACCTCAGGGCGCCTGGTATTCGTTGCACTAAATCGTTGCAATTTGCATTATTAATAGGTTATTTTGTGCATCAAATGTATGCAATCAGTTAACATTTTGCACAATCTTGGAGATTAATGGTGTTTTGAGTTGGGAAAGTCTACTAAAAGATTATTGGGGTCGAAGTGTTACAAATAAGTTAATACACACACTCACAAAATTCAACAAAAAACACCTAGCAGTGGCGACTGCTATGCCGCAGTCTGGATCATAGCTTTCATTCCGGTTCGTTCAATATGAAAAATGATCTTTTCCAGATTACCTAGGATGTTTATTTTTAGTAGTAGCACAGAATTAATATTAGTACTACGTACAGAAAGGAAACTCCCTGCCCCTCCCGCAATATGGCACCCCCCCGCTCCTTCCGCACTTCTCCCCCGCTCTTGTGTAACTGTGGGACGTTCGACTATGAAAACGCACACATTGACGTGTTACTGACGTGTTCACGGATGTACAGTTTCATTTGTAGTAGTAGTAGGCATATTTGACGCGCCGTTTCTATGAAGCGCCTGCCCTGTGGTAGTAGGTAACTTTCTATTATAAAATATAATATATTGTAGCTTTTTTTTCCATAACGCAAGGAAACTTACTTTAGAGCTAGCTCAATCTGTGTAACTTGTCACTACATAGACTAACGTTCAAGTCGTCTGGTAAAAACTAAATCCAAATCGATTCTTTTAACATCTTTTCAACGTAAAAGTCGTCTGATAAAAACTAAATCAAAATCGATTCTTTTAATGTAACAAGATACTCGAAGCCTATAAATCGTTTATAGAGGCACTGGTCGTGTAATTCTATCAATGACCACATCTTGTCTTAACTACCTCATTTCCTGTACAATGAAGATCTAACGAGATAATTAGAGTGTTAAATAAGTACCAATATCATTTTTAAAGACTAACACGACGGAAGACGGTTCTCTTTCATGTATATAGGGTCACCAACGAGGCAGTACAGGGTTATTAATAACTTTTTCAATTCAAAAACAAAACTGCTGTTTTAGATGTCACATGGCCATGTTACCCGGGATACCGTAAAGAATTTAAGGATACCTCAGGGGTGCTAAGTGCGGGAAACCTCCTCGTGTGCCCGGTCCCTTGAAAGCTTCAGCTTCTCTTATTTAATTTCTTTGGGATCCGGTGAGAGCGGCGGGCTGACAAGGGATCCGTGGACGGTGCATCCCGGGCGGCAGTCAGCAACTCCCCGCTTGTCGGGGTCTTGGTGGGTGTCGGCCGATGTCCTGCTACCAGTAGACCCAGATTCCTGTCTGGGCTACCTATCCTATCCTGATCCCCTCCTGTACTTTAATCCCTTCCTAAATCCCAGCCTTTTTCCCATCCTATCCCATTTCCCCTATCCTACTGCGGTACTCTGTGGGCAAGTACTGCGGGCCCTTCATCACGACAAAAGGTTGATGGGGGTTTCCTACGTGCCCACCCGCGTGTTTTTACCGTGCGCGGGGACCCGTACGGACGGATGAAGGAGTCCTGGTGGTTGAGCCAAAGGGACTGCGGCAACACACCACTTTGGCCTGGATTTCGGCTCACACGGGCGGTCCCTGTCTAACCAGCAGTGGACCAATCGGTTGCAACGTCCGTCCTTCTGACGACGTCGGTGAGCACTCTGAAGGATCGCGGCCTGCAGTCGATGGCGGTTTCGGTTCGCGTGTTACGCGCTGTTCGTGCGACCGTTGCCGCCGGGGTTGGTCTCGCAGGTTGCCCCGGAGGAGTGCTATACCCCGCTAATAGCCCTGGTGTCTCGCAGACATCCCCATTTTGCGGGCTCCGTGGAGGGTGGGGAGTTAGTGGGGCGAAATTAATATAGAAGGAATTGCAAACATGGCCTCTAAAAATAATTTTGGTTTACATGGCGCATCTGAGAGGAGAGAGGAGAGACAGGACGACCTTTCGTCGAAAGCTGACGCGGAACGGGCCGCCGGAGGAAACTCTGTGATCGTACCGTCCGCCGAGGACAATTTCAGGCCCCTAGGACAACCGAAGGGTGCTGCAACTGAGCGGGGGACGACATCGGACGTGGGGACCCCTGGAATACAGGAGGTACCCATGGAAGGTGTACAACCCTGCGAGGACGCAGCAGCCGGCGGAAGTACTGGGTCGGAGTGGCAAACGCAGCGACGCAAAAAGCTGAGCG
This sequence comes from Ephestia elutella, assembly GCA_018467065.1. Classification (NCBI taxonomy): domain Eukaryota; kingdom Metazoa; phylum Arthropoda; class Insecta; order Lepidoptera; family Pyralidae; genus Ephestia; species Ephestia elutella. The sequence goes on along the minus strand of CM031580.1, from coordinate 16,921,632 downwards.
GCTGTGCGAAGCGGCGCTTGCAGAAGATGAGGAGGGAAGGGGCTGTTGACATTGACATATCAGCAGCCAAACGGAACCGAGAGGTGAGCGACGAGGCCGCCGAGGTGGCTGCTGGGGCAAAGAAGGTGAAGCTCGACAGAGTTGTCGCCTACAACAAGGCCGCAGCATCCATCAGGATGGCCATGGTCCCGGAGGACTTTCCGGCCTCTCAATTCAGTGGTGATGGGTGGTTGGCTTTCGCACCCGTCATGTATGACAAGCTGGAGGCGGCCCCCGGATTACCGGGGATCGAAATGAAGGGCGTCGTCGGGGGGCCATGCACATTTCCTGTGATACAGAGGGGGATGTGAAATGGCTTCGCGAGGCTATGAACGGCGAAACCGTGAAGGGGAAAAGGTAAGGGTCCTTTATGCTAAGGACCGACCCAAGCCAGTGAAGATGGCGTGGAAAACCCGCAACTACGCCATCTTAGACACTGCACGACTTCTACGGATGACGCAGAAGTTTAACCCGTGCCTGCGGACCAGCGAGTGGAAAGTTGTCGACACGCTGGTTGAGGAGGGGCAGATTCGGCGTATTGTGCTCATGGACCGCGCATCCGCCGACTTCATCAAGTCCGTGGGCTATCGGCTCAAAATTGGGTTGTGCACCGATATCTTCAAGGTGATTGAGGATACCGTGGCACAGCCCGTGGAGGGCCTGGTGGCCCATCTGGGTCTGGTGTGGAAAGGCGGGGGGGACGTGAGCGGGATGCGTCGACGCAGCCACAGCAACAGGCGCGGCCCCCGGGTCGAGAGTCGGGGGGGCAGCGGCCGGCGGAAACGCCACCGCTGATCACACCGGCGCAACCGGGGACCTCGTTTGGGGCTAGCGGCTCTGCTGCTGCTCAACGGCCACTGGACCTGCGGAGCAGGGAGCTCCGCAACCCAACGAGGACTCGCTCCCCGTCACCGCGGCCAAGCCTGGTGGTTACCAGGCCTCCGGCATCGCTTTCGCCACTGGTGGACGCTGCCGGGCAGCTGGCGTTGTCGCCTGCTACGTCGGAGGGCACGCTGGACCCCGAGATTCTGGTGTCATCGCCGGGCGACTCTGCCGGCATGACGGAGATGGAGGCGTTCTCGGACGCCAGTAGCGGACTGTCGGCTAGCCGCCGACACCACTAAGGCCCAACTATGGCAGTTTTAAGGTGTGTACAAATTAATTTACATCACTGTAAGGCAGCCGTGGCAATCCTAGCACGAGAGTTACGGCTGCAGAAGTATGACATTGCTCTCATACAAGAGCCATACATTAACAACGGCCAAATAAAAGGCTTCGGTAGTTTAACCAGTCGTATTTTGTATAACTGTACTACTAATGACTCGAGAACATGCATATATGTCCGAAAGGGCATAGATGCCATGCCCTTGAATGTCTTCTGTTACAGGGACCTGACAACTGTCCAGGTCCAACAAGGGGCAGGGCAAGCCGTAGTCATGGCTGCGGCTTACCTGCCGTATGAGAAGAGGGACCCCGTAACGCCGGAACTTGATGCTCTTGTGCGGCATGCAGAGAGTAAAAAGATGGACCTCGTAATTGGGTGTGACGCTAATGCCCACAACTTACTGTGGGGCAGCACGGACACCAACGAAAGAGGAGAGAAGTTGGCTAGCTATTTGGTAAGTTCACCTTTACTAATCCTCAATAAGGGCAACAAACCTACCTTCTTTAATAGCGTTAGGAGGGAGGTTATTGATGTTACACTGGCCTGCAAAAAGGCATTTGGTAAAATAGACAACTGGCATGTGTCGGATGAGGTCACACTATCTGACCACAACTACGTATGCTTTAGGTACAGGTATGACATGCCAAAGTCACTAACTGTTCGTAAAAGAAACCCTAGGCACACAAACTGGGTATCGTATAGAGAATCTCTTAAAGCAGAGTTAGGAGCTCCAGGATCTAAGCTTAACTCAATAGTTGACTTAGAACTGGAAGCTCAGAGAATCGCGGATGGTATTAAAAGAGCGTGGATAGACAACTGTCCTGAACGGAAACCAAGGGTCTTAAAAGAACCATGGTGGACCTCCGAGGTGGCAAAAATGCGACAGGAGACAAGGAAACTCTTTAACGAGGCTAAAGCGAGAAAAGACTTTAGTGACTATCACAAGGCCCTGACCGAATACGGGAAAATGGTGCAAAAAACGAAGGAAGTAGCATGGAAGCGTCAATGCGACACTATCAGTGCACTACCTGAAGGTATGAGATTGGCGAAGGCTACATCCATTACCAAGGCTAACCCACTATCGGCCGTGAAAGACGATGATGGTGTTTTGACGGAAACTGGTGAGGAAACTTTAAGAGTTTTGTTTAAGACTCACTTCCCAGGTTGTGTTGAAACAAGAACTGATCCACAGGATCTAAACAGCCTGGAATCTTGGGAGGTGAAAACTTTCAAAAGAGACTGGGAAGTGGCAAAGAAAGTGGTGGATGACGGAAAATTAAAATGGGCCATGGGGACCTTTCAACCCTTTAAGTCACCAGGGCCCGACGGCATCTACCCAATTTTCTTGCAACAGGGTATCTCCATACTTAGTCCTCATCTATGCAGGCTCTATAGGGCCTGCATAGCATTTGGGTATATACCGGAAGCATGGAGATCGGTGAAAGTGACGTTTATCCCAAAAGCAGGAAAGGCGACATATGATGAGGCCAAGTCATTCAGGGCTATAAGTCTCCAGTCCTTTCTACTGAAATCATTGGAGAAAATGGTGGACAGATTCATTAGAGATGGTCCACTTAGGAAGAATCCACTTCACAAAATGCAATGTGCCTATCAACCTGGCAAGTCTACTGAGACAGCTCTACATTATGTGGTAAGTCAGGCTGAAAAAGCGCTTGAGAATAAGGAGATCTGTCTGGGGGCTTTTCTCGATATAGAGGGAGCCTTCGACAGAACTACTTTCGAATCTATTAGCAGAGCGGCGACGGAACACGGTGTTCCTAACACCCTTTGTAAATGGATGGAGAACATGCTCAGGAGCAGAATTATAACGTCCGAGCACATGGGGGGTAAGCTGTCAGCGTTGACGACGAAGGGTTGTCCGCAAGGAGGCGTACTATCTCCAATGATGTGGAGTTTAGTAGTGGACTCCCTGATAGTCACCCTAAATAAAGGACCGATTATAACGGTCGGATATGCGGATGATATTGTCATTCTCATAAATGGGAAATTTCCTGACACAGTAAAAGGGATAATGAACAGAGCTCTAAGGGATGTGCAGAATTGGTGTACCTCAAATCACCTCAGCATAAACCCTACAAAAACAACCATTATCCCCTTTACGAGGCTCCGTAAGCTGACGGGTCTGCGCAACCTCAGGATGAATGGTACGGAGCTTGAGCTGTCCAAGGAGGTAAAGTATCTAGGCGTAACACTAGATAAAGAACTTACTTGGAATACACATGTTAGCAACATTATAACAAAGGCCACGAGGGTATTTGGCATGTGTCGGAATACCTACGGTAAAACGTGGGGCCTTAAACCCTATATCATAAGATGGGTATATATAATGATGATAAGACCCATATTGACCTACGGTGCATTAGTTTGGTGGCCGAAAGTCCAACAGGTAACATGTGTTGATGCTCTTAGGAAGCTGCAGCGGATTGCCTGCTGTATGATTTCCGGAGCTTTTACCACAACGCCTACAGCAGCAATGGAGGTTATCCTAGGTCTGCCACCGCTACATTTGCACATCGAAGGCGAGGCCTGTAAAGCACTATACAGACTAGCAACAGCTGGTTTATGGAACAGGCAAGCACCAAGGACAAGGCATCTGCAAATGGAGACGGCGCACGAACTCGAAAGGATGTTGGATATGGGTAGTGATAAAATACTCCCAGTTTACAACTTCAAAAAGAACTATAAAACATATGTCCCCACAAGAGACGAATGGAAGGGCGAATTTCGACCCCCAGAAGGAGACTGCTCGATCTGGTACACGGATGGTTCAAAAACTAACGATGGAACAGGCGCAGGAATCTATGCAAAGGACAGACAACTGTATCAGAGCATGGGACGGTATCCTACAGTCTTCCAAGCGGAAACTTATGCGATTACCGTCTGTGCGAAACTGAATCTAGAGGAGGGCGTAAGAAATCGCACCATCTACATTCTTACTGATAGCCAATCGGTTCTCGCTGCCATCAACTCTGGTAGGATTGGGTCTGGTCTAGTCCTAGACTGTATCAGTTCGCTGAACAAGTTGGGTCAGCACAACAGGCTGAGACTGGTCTGGGTGCCGGGTCATATTGGGGTGGCTGGCAACGAGAAAGCTGACGAGCTTGCAAGGAGAGGATCAAGCAATCCGCTAATCGGAGCTGAGCCTTTTGTAGGACTGTCATATGGTATGGTAACTACGGCAATTAATGCTAATGTTGAAAGTAGACAAAGAGCAGAATGGAGCGTACGGGGTGATGTCATTCACTCCAAGGCAACACTTGGTGCTGGCAACACCAAGTGGTACAAAATGATCTGTAAACTAAACAGAAAACAGACAAGAATCTTAATGGGAGCTCTGACCGGACATTTCGAATGTCGTGGGCACCTGTTCAAGCTAAAACTTGTCGAAAGCCCTCTATGTCGGGTGTGTGCAGAAGTAGAGGAGTCTATGAAGCACATTATGTGTGAGTGTGACTCGCTGGCTAACAAGCGGCTGGCCCTCTTTGGAACTGCGTATCCGGAACTGGAGGACTACAGGCACTTCGCAGCCGGTGATATCCTGAAGCTTATGCAGTCCTTCTTCAGGAATCCCGCTGTGTGTGAGTAAGGCTTGGGGGTAAGTACAAAAGGGTCCAAGACTCGACGTGCTACCGTGAACACGGACCCCGCAGCAAGATAAGATAAGATAAGGATACCTCACATGCTTAATATCTGACAAGGTATTTAGAAATTAGGCGCAATACACAACAATAATGTAATAGGGGACCGGACAACTTTTTTTTTTTTACGCTTCTGTGAAATATCTCACATTAATAGAATTATCCGCAAAAGAATCACATCCATAACCAAAGTATTTTCCAAGATATAGCAAAAAACAATTCACATTTTTAAGCGATTTTTGGGCGATACCAAACGCTAACTAATCGTGCATTCATATGACGTCACGCGTAGAAAATGGACTTTCCCTAAAAGTTTGAACTCTAATAAACACTTTATATGAAAGTCCCGCTTGTGTCTTGTTAGTCCAAAATATATCCGAATACTGAACTCTCAATTCCGTTTCACCCACAAATAATATATCTTCAATCTTGTAGTCCATGTGTCCATAAATTTAAGCATCTTCGTGACAAACCCCCATTGCGTCTAACGAACACAGGTGCTTGGATCGCTCTGTTATCTTGGAATAGTTCTAGATTGATGTTTCAGGCGTAGCACGCACTAAGATTGGCTGTATGTATTGTACACCCGGAATTGAAAATGATAACCACTAAATATATGAACCTCAAGTATAAACAGTAAAAAAACCTCTCAGATTTAGAAAAAAAAACAAGAAACCCAAACGTTCAGGTGACGAATCATTGCTAACCTAATTTTGTCTTGAGTCAAACAAATCACTGATGTGATTACTATTAGTATTGACCATAGGTATTGACATTTGTCGAGAATTAGGTAGCATCACAGTCGCATATATAACGTGTGACATCTTTGGTAAAAAGCAAATCACCAAATATTATTTATATAAACTCTACTCGCGTGCTTATGTCAAACTCACCTTTCAAATAACGCTTCTTTAGCTTTCTGCATGGAAGTAAAGTCCATTTATTCATAATTGTCCTATCATGTAAACAATCTTACCATGTCTTTTTATGATTTTTACAACAATATAAATTAAAATAGACTTTATAGGAAATTACTTTGGTGGTTAATAAATGTTTTACTTTAGAATGTTTAGGTTTGAACTAATATTTGATTTATTTTCGACAAAATTCAACAAAAAGTACTGTGAAGATTGTTTACATAATAGGACAATTATGGATAAATGGACCATACTAAGTATTATGTAAGTACTTATTACTTCCATGGCTTTCTGTTTTCTATTCCTTTTCTCGAAACCACACACAAACCTATGTTTTATGGGATCCAAACTCAAAAATATTAAACTACTTAAGTGGGATCCAAGACAAAAACGAACACGACTCGTGTTTAATAAAATTGCCTACGGGGCGCAGCGTACTACCAACATTGAAGCCTATCTTTATATTTACATTTTTTCTACGTAACTAGACCATTAAAGACGTTAGAATTATACCTCCATTTTTATGGCATGCTCTTTATAGCACATATTGACAAATTATACCTATAAAACCCGGATCTACGAAACGCCAGGGGATATGATTAGGCGAAACGCGAAGCGTAACACGGGAGCAATTTACTTTTAATGTCTTCATTTATGACAAAAGCATAACTATATAGCTTTTAATCGTAGCTATTTCTTTTTACAGCATAATTGCTTATGCTTAGTGCCCGGGGCTTCGAACAACAATACAGGGGCCGATTCCACTAATTACAAACGTCGATCGTGTCTCAATTTTGTCTCAAGAGCACAGGGCGGGCGCTTCATAGAAACGGCGCGTGAAATATGCCTACTACTACTACAAACGAAACTGTATATCCGTGAACACGTCAGTAACACGTCAATGTGTGCGTTTTCATAGTCGAACGTCCCACAGTTACACAAGAACGGGGGAGAAGTGCGGAAGGAGCGGGGGGGTGCCATATTGCGGGAGGGGCAGGGAGTTTCCTTTCTGTACGTAGTACTAATATTAATTATGTGTCAAGAGCCAGAGAAATTGAAACAATGTGACAAGATAACTATAAGACTTCTATGTTTTATTACGATTTCTTTGGTTTTTGAGACACAACTGAGGCACGACATCGACGTTTGTAATTTGTAGAATCCAGGTGTATTGTTGTTTGAAGCCACAGATTAAAGGTGAAATCGCTGAAAACGGCCCGAGAAATAAGAGTACACAATGCGTGTGCAGAGCACGGGGAACGAAATGTAGAAATTCTGAAGTATTTATTATATGTTACGGGTAAAGGTAGACGTATAAAAATAAACATAAGATTACAGAGAAACAGATTTTTGCTCATTTCCTCGGCCGGCTTTGACGATCTGAGCGGGAAAAGAATGTGTAATTTTATCTACACATTCTCTACATTCTATAAATGTACATAAATATGTAATTTTATATAATTTTGGAAATAGTTTAGTGGACCAATCGTGTATTCAACCAATCGCGAATTGGACCAACCGAGAATTGAACCAACCGCGAATTGGATCAATCGCGAATTCTATCAACCGCGATTAGGTGAATTGGACTAATCGCGAATTGGACCGATAGCCAAATAATTAGTAATCGACTGTACCTCATCAATATATACGTTTTTATTTTAGTATTTTTCGGTCAAAACACTAACAGTAAGTCAATTAGTAACTTTAAACCTCCAGACACAGGACTCGGGTGGTCGCAATCGTATTTATTTACATTATACTGTCTACTAAATCTTTATTTTCTATATTATTTCCTTCGCGCAAGCACCATTTTATTGGTAGTGATTACCATTTATATGCTACAATGTCTGGTTTATAATTTAACTACCTATTTGCAGGAGCTGTGGAGAACATAGACCTTTAATTACTAGATATATCTCGACCCATTTCTGGCTCAAATGACGCCGTGAATTGCTTATTGCTTTTCGACCATTACCTGCTTCAGGCGAAGGAAAATATCGTGAGGAAACCTGCAAGTTAACTGATCGTTCAGTTTATTAGTGTGTAATAAGGATGCCTCGCTATATGGTGGTGGTCGTCATGTCTATTTTAAGAAATCTGGCACCAGTGCTGTCACACATACGAAATAAGAGAAGTTTTTATCTCTGTATAAATTATTATAAACATGTGAATAAGGTATGTGAGGTCTTTTTATTACATGCCTAAACTTAATTGTATGGATAAATTGTAAAACTGAGTAAATTAGATATTTTTATTCATTTAACTTAATTACAAAACATATTCTACCAATCAGTCGAAAGGTGTTACAGAAAAATCATTATTTTTCATTAATGGTCATTAATTTAGGGTTAGTATTTTTTTCAAGAAAAAGACCAAATTATCTTGTATTTTATCTATTTCCTTAGACGTCTGTGGTTTAACGTATAATTTAACAACCTTTTTGCAGAAGCTTCGGCATACAAAGTCGCCTACGTCCACACTTCGCAACTTAACGAGTATCAAGTTAATTTATAGCAGTTTTAACACATTATAAATAAGTCTGATCCGTTATAAAAAGTCCATAAAAATTACCATATTATATCTAGTTGAGTTTTATGACGCCAGTCGCAATTATTTTCAATTAAGCTGACTTTTAATTATTGTATTGACATTACTACAAAGTTGTCAACCTGTTGAGTACTCAGTTTTTATCTGTTATTGCTAACACTAAACGTTAGGTGAGCCTGAACTCATAAATATGATATCAAAGTCTGTTTCAGAATCATTAAAAACCCCGTTGCCATAGTACAACCCTCTAAGTACCTATGCATTATTGCATTTTTAGTTTAAACATGGAGATTTCTCATGAGTAAATCTAGGGTATCGATTCTGCTGACATTTTCAGTAGTGTCTGAATAATGTTTACAAAGCTTACATTTACAGTAAATTTTTATACAAGCTTTTATTTAGCTTGATCTAATAAGTTAAATTTGACCTACTTCTGGCTGTTAATGCATTATTCAGATAAACACTGATGGTGCACCCAAGGTCGGCTTCCAACGGACTTTTAAGGGACACAAAACTATTGGCACGCATTTATTGTAACAAGATCTTCTGGTTACAATAAAAATTATTATTTTGTAAAAAAACATGCTCTAATAACTGTGATACAACTCTAGATCAATAAACACTACCAATACATTACTGATTTTAAGCATTACTAACTATTTTTCTTCTTAGCGTGTCGATTTGAGCGAAACTATCAAATTTTGAAGACAAGACTCCAAAGACACAGCACTACTTATGGCATTTCATACAGGTCTTTCAGTGTACTGGTAGTGTACTAACTATTGAGAGACGACCTAACGAGGTTAGCAGAATCGGCACCCTGGCCATGCACTATGCACATGCAACAGGATCCTCAAACACAGATAAGCCAGCGTTGCAACAAATTGAATTTAAAAAGATTAGTATCACAGTTACAGTCCTAAAATCTGGTATTAAAATCGGTCTTCTAACGAGACTCGTTTGTTTCAGATCCGTGGCCGATACCGTAAGTACTGCAATGATTCATGTAAATCTACAGATCTTAATAACATTGAGGCTGTGGTGGCTAGGTCTAGGAGTTGGATTTGCGAATGAAAAGAGCAGGTTTGAGTCTCACTGGGTCGGAGTTAACCTAGCCAGTGGATCAATCTGACCCATGTATGATCATCGCCACTACGCTTCAAGTGTAAGAAAACGACATTAGGTAACCTGATACGCACTGGTCTGGGCGCGTTTCGCGCGTAGACCACTTTTCGTAAACAAGCAATTTGGTCGCGGTTCGGGCGTCTACTAAAATTCAAGAAAAAATGCCTTTATCACTTTCACGAAAAACGAACTTGGAGAAGATATTAAAAAGTTTTTAAATTGCAACTTAAACGTAAAAAAATGGAAATGATAAGAAATAAGATTTTTTTATTAATTAGAATATTCCTTAGCCTAAATAAATCACACCAATGCTAAATTTTTATGAGGCACATGTAAAACATATAATTCAAAGTCGATTAGAATTAGACATATATACAGTCCGCCCTCGATCTTTTTGCACGTAAGTGAGGGCGCCACCTATGTTTCAAATGTGATTTTTTTATAGCTTAGACATTTAATAACTTAGCGTTCCGTTTGCTACCACATGCAAAAATATCCTTGTCGCACTGTCTATTAGTTATACGTTACAGTAAATGCCAAAATTTAAACTAAAATAAGCTAATGATTAAAAATTAAAATGACTAGACTGGCAACTCACATAGTCTATTCTATGTCACTCGGAGGAATGCAAGTAATCTAAAAATACCTCTCACTCACATCAAAATCTGTTAAGCCGTTGTTAATAAGATACATTTTTGGTAGCTTCACAACAGATTACAATACAATTACTTCAAAATAAATTGCTCTGTGGCCAAAGGGCGAAGTAGACAGGCATTGTTGAGTATTCGCCATTTCTGAGTTTGTGTAACGCCTGGGCAACACCTCTGTTGGCATTTAAAGTTTAAAGGAGACTAATGTATGTAGACTACAACACTGCCGTCAATAGCATAGTTACAGTAAGTCGGATTTTTGATGAAATTCTTTAGTAAAAGTTGCGATGCCTACACTATTGGGACTACAACTTGTAGTGCCAATAGTGATGGGGAAGATTTATCGATAACGTCATAGCATCGCAATTTTTACTAAAGAATTTCATTTTGACAACATCCTTCCTCTTGCTTTGAAGTGAAAGTGATTTCGTGTAAAGTCTTTGCCCACGGCTTCGCTCACGTGAATTTCGGTATTACCCATTTTGCCCTCTTAGGGTCAAATTTCCAAAATGTCTATCTTAGTGCTCTCTTAACGGCTAGGGCTGCTATATAAAGAGTCTGACTGAAATTTTCAGTTACTACGTCTAGCTGTCACGTCTCTACGTTGATATACCAACCGGACAGCGTCAACAAAATCGATAAAACATCGACTATTTCAGACAGAATTAATTGTTTACCTGGTTTTAAAAATCATTCTATCGATACAGACCATTGAATTAGTAAAATCATAGATTTCAAATACTTATTACTTCCATGATACAAAGCCATGCACACATATATGCTCGCCATACCACAGACAGGTTATGTCATACTACTAGCCGCGCCCCGGGGCTTCGCTCCCGTGGGAATTTGGGGATAAAAAGTACCCTATGTGCTATTTTTGGTATTTTTCTACCCGTATACCAAATTTCATAGAAATCTATCCAGTAGATTTTGCGTGATTGAGTAACAATGATCCTCATAAATTCACAAACTCACATCTAAACTTCCGTATTTATAAAATTAATAGGATAGGATGCTAGTACTACTACTTAACTCATTCAGATGTTTTTATACTGTCTTAAAATATATGCCATTATGAATCCTAAGTGCCGTTCGTCATGATTACATGTACCTTAATTGGTATAAGTATATTTCTCGAGATAATCTGCACCCACCAATCTCCTAATAAAACACCTCTTTGGGTATCTGTATATGGAAATATGTTGTTAAACAAACACTTGGAGTTAATTTATTCGTCCTACTTCCTATAATAAATATTTTATTGCGAATGTATGTATTATTGGTATTTCATTACGCCTAAACGGCTAGACGGATTTTGATATTTGAATTAATTAACTGAATAATTACAATCTGCTGTCTTTTATATGAAAATTACTGTCGCTCTGACACTTAACTACAAACAATTGTATGTTACGTATACAATAAAATAGGTATAAATCAAAAATTCTACGGAGACTTCAATTCTTCGTGTGAATAAGTAAGCTCTATTCTGCTCATGTCAAATGCAAAAATATATTGCATTTTTTTATTTTAAACTAGCTTTTGCCCGCGGCTTCGCCCGCGTGAATTTCCCACGGGAACAGTGCTTTTTCCCGGGATAAAAAGTAGCCTTTGTGCTATTCCAGGTCATTATCTACCTCTGTACCAAATTTCATCGAAATCCGTCCAGTAGATTTTGCGTGATTGAGTAACAAACATCCTCACAAACTCACAAACTCACAAACTCACATCCAAACATTCGCATTTATAATATTAGTATGGATTTAAGTGCGTTTGACCCTAATACACAGATAGGTATATTATATAGTGCTATAACACATATGATACGAGCCTGCGCCCCGGGGCTAACATGGGAATTTCGGAATAAGAAGTACCCAATGTGCTATTTCCGATATTTTTATACCCATATGCCAAATTTCGTCAAAATCAATCTTGTAAATTTTGTGTGATAGAGTAACAAACTTACGTATTTCTAATATTAGTAGGATTTTTGTATCGATCATGCAGTTTCCTTGAATTTTTTTAAAATTTAGATTTAAAGTCCATGGGTCGAAGTCGTGGAAAGCTACTCACCAATAAAGCAAGATATAAATGCGTCAGACCGGAGAAACTAACCATTTACATCGCAATCAAACCCCATCGAGGCATTGCCATCGCATATTTACCCTGTCCCACCTCGTAAATAACTCCGAAATCTGATAAGCGGACAGTAAGGGGACAATCTAGAATCGCTTAATTAGTGCCCATTAAATCTGTCGTTTACGCCTGTAGGGCATTCGGTATAGGCTGAACTGAAACGCAAAGCAAAATGAGTACAGATAAGTCAACGGGAAAAGATGAAAAACCATTGGAATCCTCAAAAAACGAGTCTACATCTTCTTGAAAGGCCAGCAACACTCTTGTGATACCCCTCCCCTGGTGTTGCAGTAGTCCATGAGCAGTGGTGATCGCTTACCATCAGGTGAACCGCTTGCTCGTTTGCCGCCCTATGTCATAAAAAAACCGGCCCAAGTGCGTGTCGGACCACGCATAAAGTAGGGTTCCGTAGTCATTTTTGACACCACGCTGTTTTGCATATTTTTATTTTATTTATAATTTCAAAAGTATTCATCACAAGATACCCAAAACAATTTTAAATAAGAGTTTCCGCGCCTGTTTCTTTACGTGAGTGATTTAAAGTTTATAGGTCCAAGACTTTAGAAATTACAGGGGGGGGACACAGTGTAAATGACTTTGGCGGGCTATATCTCGCAAATGGTAAAGCTGATAAAAAAGTGTTGTATGGAAACCCTACCTTATTTTCATAGTCCTTTTCAACGATACTCCACACAAGGGGGTGCACTCAAAAAAATAATTTACCCCCCCCTTCACATGTAATTAACCCTAAAAGGGGTGATTTTAATTTTTTGTATTTAAAATAATGAGATTTATATGTGAAGTATCCTCGAACCAAGTTACATGCAAATCAGTCCATAAATGTAGAAGATATTCTGCTGTGACAGACTAGGACGGAGGGACGGACTGAACGATCTTATAAGGGTTCCTTGACTACGGAACCCTAAAAACTATGTTATGACAAATGCATATTCATGTAATAGATTAAGTAGATAAAAATATGTATATATGTATGTGTATTTATATATAATGGACTAACTTTTATCGTCACCACGGAGATCTCAAAAAATCATGTCGGTGCAGTTAAACGTTGAGGAGTTTCCTCGTTGGAAGCCGATCCTGGGTGCATCATCAGGTTATGTTTATCATAAAAATGCATTGTCATCTTACCAAAAGGAGTATTCGAGTATTTCAAATTTCTGACACTAATGTAAAATAAGTCAATATCACAAATACGAGTATGAAAATCAGAAATAGGATAGTCATGGAAATAACATAATCATTATTCATCACATTACTGGTACCACATAGTGGAAAATACCTAGGGAAAGAAACGGGGTATTGTGAATTATCTGTATCCTCCATAATCTACGACAAAAGCTATCTTAAAACCATTATATCAGTAATTGTGGCTAGTTTGTGTTCCAGTGAGTTAGGTTATCTTGCGTTTGCGCAGACTGGATTGCGTCAAAATTGCGTCTTGTTTGGATGAGTGTGGAAAGTAACAAAATGAAACAAATAGTATTAAAAATAATACTGTTGCATTCTGCATATGACACATTGTGGTGGGCCCCATGGTAGTAATTTAGTTATTAAGTACTAGCTTTTGCTCGCAGCTTCGCCCGCGTGAATTTCCCACGGGAAATTTGCTTTTTCCCGGAATGAAAGGTATCCTATATCCTTCTCAGTATTTCTAACTATACATATGCGAAATTTTAGCAAAGATTGGTGCAGTAGATAAACCGTGAAGAGGTAACAAACAAACAAACTCACTTTCGCATTTATAATATTAGTTAGGCTAAAATTATTGCACTTGCATATCATTTTTTTAGTCCCCTTTGTAAATGGTATTATTTTTTAAACGACAAATTCATCAAAATCCATATAGTCATTATCTTAAGTGAGGTCATTTATTCAAGTACGTATAATTCTCGTATACGCAATGCGTATACGTTTTATAATTTATATCATCTTTCAGATGGCAGTTATAATTGCTTAATTCCATTTTTTCTCTCGTCTGCACAAAATTACAGCGTAAGGTTTCTATAAAGTACTATAAACAGCCAATAACTGTGTGTACGTCTGTACTTAAATAATTAATTTGTACTATTATGTGAATGTCGCCAAACCGACTATAAAGTTGGAAACACTCGACATTTTGAGGCCACGTGCTTCCTGCAATTACAAAAATGTAAATATCTGTGGTAAATATGTACAGTTGAGGGCAAATAAAACTTACCATACCAACTTACAAGTAAACTTTCTAAATTACTTGTACTATCTGTTATGCATTTAGTTTTTATTCTTTACTGCAATATGACATGTTACGAAAGAGCGGGACTCACCAGACACAGGTTGAGCCCCTACAACCTATGTATTATGCATTAAGTTTAAAGAATAAAGAATTTTTGAATTTTGAATACCGAATTCTATCTCAGGGGGATAAAGATAAAGATATATTTATTTGCCAAAAAAACATTGTAATACATAGAAATGCATAGATGTTACAGAGCAGCAATGTTCAACCGTTGAAACGGTGTACAAATTTAGTCAGATGACTTGCCGCAAATAATTCAAAATACTTAAAAATATAATAATACGTATACTAAAAAAAAAATTTTCTATCATGGAATACGAAACCATTTAATACATTACCTATGTCAGGAATGTCAAAAATGGGATTTATCATCTAGGCAATATCATATTTATCATCTAGGAAATCTCGAATATTATATATATATAATAGCATTTGTCTACTAGGAACATTTTAAGATGTTTTTTAAACAATTTTCAATTAAGATTATTTTATTTCATGAGGAATTTTACTATAAACATTTGGTGCCATTGCTACTATGCTATTACTTAGGGGTCAGGTTTATCTGCCCCTGACTGAACACATTTTTTTCCATCATTATTAGGGTTTCGAAAAAAACAAAGATGTCCTTACACGTAGTTACTAAATCTTTATTTTGTGGCGTTAGATTTCTATTTTTTATTAAATCTCTGAAACTAAAGCCGGATTAGAAAAAATATTTCTGTGTTTCTGATAGCCACAATTATAAGAAAAGCTAGGCTATAGCACTGAATTAATATAAGTACTACGTACAGAAAGGGAACTCCCTGCCCCTCCTGCAATATGGCACCCCCCCCCCGCACTCACCGCACTTCTCCCCCGTTCTTTTGTGTATTGGGACGACTATGAAAACGCACACATTGACGTGTTACTGACGTGTTCACGAATATACAGTATCATTTGTAGTAGTAGTTGTCGTATTTGACGCGCCGTTTCTATGAAGCGCCCGCCCTGTGGCTATAGGCAAAGCCAATATCTTGAAATACCTACAGGAGCAAAGCCGCGAAGCACAACTGGTAATTTAATAACCTAGCCACGTATTAAAAAAATAAAAAAGATCTGTTGTGAATTAATATCCTTTTGAAGTGACAGTCACAATTCCAAGTTAACAGCAATTAAAACTACAGGTAACTGCAGGTTATCAGCGGTTGAAGCAGCTAGTTTCCAATGAAATGTATGTAGTTTGATGTGCTTCTGGCCGTACCTAGATGCCATTCAATTACAATGATTAATTGTTCTAATTACCGTAAAGTTTAAACCATTCGAGTCATCTGCCGTTCCGATACTATCACTTTGATGTAATTAAAACAATTATTACTAATTATTACATAAAGTCACATGACTAATATGGAACACAACGCCAAATATGAACGGCTTTGTATCCCCGACAACTTGTAAGGAAACACAACCGAACTATGTCATAAAAAGCTTCAGAACGGTATAAAATAGGATAGGATAATTGAATTACACCGAATATTAACGGTAGTCGACAGTTTTAATTCAAACAAGCCTTTTTAGACACAATTATTTAATCGGAAAGTAGTCAATTAATTTAAACGACTTGCTGTTTGTCCAAGGATATTTTTTTTTATTTAATCTATACATATAATAAAACAGTAAAAATATTTTGTCTGTACATTTAATATTTTTGACTGAAGTGGATAGAGGGAGACCTAAAAAGAACAATAGAAAGCAAAAAAAATTTTTTGGAATTTCTTGTCTGTCTGTCTGTCTGTCTGTCTGTCTGTCTGTCTGTCTGTCTGTCTGTATGTATGTACGCGTTTCACGCAAAAACTACTGGACGGATTTGAATGAAACTTTTTTTGTTGTATAGCTATTAAGCCTGGGCAACATATAGGCTATAATTTATTTTGAAAACTGGAACACCTGATGAAGAACCATAACGGAACAGCTAAACTATAAGTAATATGGAAATGGTGTCTTAACAAAAATCGTTCAACCTGATGAGCATTTTCTGCCGACGTATAAAAATTGAAGATCTGGAACATCTGATGAAAAGCTCCAAGAGACCAGCTACACTATAACATATATGGAAATGGCGCCTTAGCAAAAATCGTTCAACCTGATGAGCATTTTCCGCTGACGTACCTATAAAAATTGAAGATCTGGAACATCTGATGAAAAGCTCCAAGAGAGATTTTTCATCTAAGCGAAACTCACGCGGGCGAAGCCGCGGGCGACAGCTAGTCTTCTATAAGTGGGCAAACAGGATAGCTTTCACCGCAGCCTACGGAACCCTGTAACACCAGGAGGGTTGTTCATAATATAAGTGACGTGAAAAACGGGAGAATTGCCATGTGCCCAGAATGTGAAACTGGGAATGTGCCCAGCTGTGGGCAAAAGTAGGCTGAATATGATTATGATGACGTAGGAGGCACCTCTCTCAAAATTCAGCCTAGTGTCATATTTTACGGAGGATACCTCAATCTCTGGTTGCTTGAAAAATCTTACTTTTATGCTAAATATTATCATTAGCTATCAAAATATAATATAAAACTGATAAAACCCACCGTATTATTACAGCTTATAGCATATTCTTAATCATCTCTTCCCTTAAACACCTCACTAACGACACTCACTGTCAGATGCTATTATTCAAAGCGACACTAATGTCAGACATAAATTACTTGTAAGGTGATTTTACACCATTGAATCGCTAAATAATTGCATAAAATTTCTATTTCCCGTGTAATTCGTGGACATCAACAGATCACTAGATTTGCTAGGGTTTATAAATATTTGGATATCATCTAGATCTTTCTAGATATAGATTATTTTCAAATATGCGAAGTGTATGTATGTTAAGATTCAAAATGTTAGCTCTTGTAGCGTAAGGTATAGGCTAGGCAGGTTACCTACCTATTATAGAAAAAAGTATCGTCTATTTGGTATAAACAAAAAATTTAAAAACACGACCTCACGTACCTATGTTAAAGAAATCTTATGATTCTCTCACATCTATATCTGTCAAAAAGGCGTATAAGAATTAACTCGCATACAAACATAAATACATACATGAACCCTGTAAGCATAACACTCCATTTAGACAGTCGTGTAAAACAAACATCTAATAAACTAAATTAAACGTGTAATAATTAAGCAAAGCATTACTCAACTTCTGATACTTACCTGTATTAATCATATCATTAGCATATCAGTATGCAATCAGTCAAATCTAGATTCCGACTGACTCAGTCGTGTCAAGATCTGGTACCTAACGTAGGTATTTTAGTTAAAATTAATGCAGCTAAAAGCAGTAACATATTACTCAATTACATACAGTCTTACAACAAAATGATGTCTAAAGTTAAATACTTGCTATACATAACCCGTACAATTAAAATATACGTGCTTTAATGACATTTTCTAGTTGTCAGTATATTTTCCTTCTGAACGGGTAGTGTGTTTAGCAAGTGTTTAACTTTAGACATTGTTTTGTAGTATTACTGTTAGTGTTTACTGACTAGTTTACAAAACAATTAATCGGTTCAGTAATGTATGAGTGACTAGCTACGCCCTGGGGGTATGCTCCTGTGGGAATTTCGGAATAAAAGTACCCTATAGGGTACTTTTATTCCGAAATTCCCATATATGCTATTGCATATATGCTATTGCAAGAACGAAGTTCTTAAATGCTCGTCCTTCCATGCTGGTCTGGGAGCGAAGAAAAAACATAGAATATACCAGCTGCTTCTCTTCCCGCGTAGATTATAAAAGTCAATCGAGGGAAAGGGCTTTAAACTGGGGATTCCTCCACTCATAGGCGATGGGCTAGCAACCTGTCACTATACCTGAAACTCCATTCCATCAGAGAGCCCACTATTCAGCTAAGCGTGGCCTTCGAGTCTCACGACTCTTGGCTCTGTCTACCCCGTAAGGGATAAAGACGTGATTCTATGTATGTATGTATGTAAGTTCTTAAATTTATTGATTGATATGCTATTCCACTATATATGAGAATGGAAAGAAAAGACCAAATATGCGTGGAGGAAGTTAAGGGAGGCTTTTGCCCAGCAATGGAACACACTTAGCTAGTAAAAAAAAACACTATTGGAAGTTTTATTCAACCTTGTAACAAATTTCATTTAAATCCGTCTAGAAGTTTTTGCGAAAGAATAAATAATTTCCATAGTTGGATTGGATAATTCACCAATTACATAACATAATCATTTTATTCTAATAAACAAATAATAACCACTTAACCAACGACATAAATTCAATACACAAAACAAACACGTAGTAATTGCAAGTCCACTTGTTAAACCAGACTATCTGATTGCTAAAACCATATCAATCTATTTCAAGTCGTTTTGGGCCATATCAATACTGAACAGGTAGAATTCTCTAGCATGGACGTGATATGCCCAGAGATGGACGACGGTTTGGCCAAAAGTGGACAGTTTCAAAGCGTCCATATTTAGTCCCATTGAAATCTATTGGACATTTATTTAAGTCCGGATTACGCCGGGACGTTTGCCCATACAAAGTCCGTTTTAACCTGTGGTTTAGTCCGTTTAAGGATATGCTTACAGGTAAGTTAAAGCAGCATTATATAGTCTCTGTGCCGGCCGCATTATGGTGAATGCTGCGTTGAATGACAATGTACTGTGCATATAACAACTCTTTGGATCCTTCAAATTTGGATTTAATCTTTTTAAATCACTTGAGCTATGCTTTCTGAGTGATTTCCATGGGTTTATCAAGATTTATGAAGCACTGTTGACCATAGCTTCGCCTGCGGGTAAGTGGAATAGCTAGGAACTAATGTTGTCGTAACTATTCGAAATATGTGAGGTATTCCTCTCTTCATTCTTTTTTGAGAAATATTGGTAGGTTCAATAATACTCCTAATTAATTCGACACGCATGTCCAGTTGATATATAACCCGTAAATAAGTTTCCATCAGCGCTGTATAATTTAATTATACTTTTAATTACTATTTTGCTGTCACGACTCTTATTGGACTCTATTTCGCTGAAGGAGTATTTAGCTAACTATTTTATAGGTATTTTCTTTAGAAATTGTATATAACTAAAGAACACACCTAGATCTATCATATATATTCAAGATGACTCTTGGTAAATAAAACTTGGACCATGCGTTTGATCAATCAAAAAGTCAATCAAAATCATTTTTTTTTATTGAACATCTTGGCCTTCATAGAAGGCTCTTTTTCACGTCGAAATCTAATCTCTAGGAACATACAGACATGGACTGATGAACATATTACACCCCCCCCCCCCCTTTGTTGCCTCTGTTCCCGGTGGAGTTAAGCAGACTATGGGTCCTAAAATATTTATTAAGTAAAATATTTTCCTGGCTCCGTAAATTGGTGGTGTCGTACTTTGTGGAATCACCCTTAGGACACCTGCAGCAGATAAACTTTTGTGCACAAAACATTTTTCTTGGATGTCAATGATTTAAGTACTGTGTACACTCTCTTTTACCTTATTTACCTTAGAGAACATTATGTATCTTTAGCACGTAGTAAAGTAAGCAGCGCGCTCTCTTGCCCTTTGCCTCCCCGCTGGGATGGACATGTAGGGTGACCATGTGACCACCAAACAGAAAAACTAAAATTAAATATACCTACTGCACTTTTATTTCAAACGTAAACCCGCAAGGAGTAAGACTGATTTTACTCGACTACCCGGACATTCTTTCGTGCAGCAGCTTCAAAAGTTCGTATAGCTATCGTCCCCACATCATATTCAGCCCACATCAACCCACTGCTGGGTATAGGCCTCCCTTTTTTCGCGCCACTTTTTACAGTTCCTTGCCAGTCTTATCCACCGCTTTACCGTTATCCATACAATATCATCTGTCGCGGTAGCGGATAGCTATGATGGTCGCCAATCTTCGTTGAGAACAGGCACTTTATGAAGAAGAAGCACTTTTTCTCCAGTCATTTGACAGTTTTGTTAAAATAATACCGGTTGTTTTTTCAATTTTATGATAAAGCATATAAATTCGTACAACCACCTCCTCGAGGAGTAAGCGACGAATTTTAATTGTGATATCTCAGAATTAATCTCATGGTGTTGAAATGTTTGATTGTTTGAATGCGCTTATCTCTGTAACTTGATCGATTCTATTTCAAATATTGTTCCTGTGTATGATAGGCACGTTCTCGAGAAAGATTATAAATCCCCTAATTCATTCGGGAGCAAAGCTGCATGGCACAAGTTATTTAATACTAGCAATAGCTAGCTTCGCCCGCGTGAATTTCTCACCGGAACAGGGCTTTTTCCCGGGATGAAAGGTACCTTATATCCTTCTCAGTACTTCTAACTATTGGTATGCGAAATTTCAGGAAGATTGGTTCAGTAGATAAAGCGTGAAAAGGTAACAAACAAACAAATTCACTTTCGCATTTATAATACTAGTTAGTTAGGATTAGTTAGCATGTTAGGATTCTTCTTCACTTTGCTGTTTTTGAAGGCCAGGTCTTGAAAGATAAACAGAGATCACCCTATAAGATGGTCACCCTCGTCTCGTGCAGCCGTTAAGCGCAGCATCCCATTTTGATGGAAATTAATTCTCTTTTAATGCGCAGATCGACTGAACTTAAACCTATTTCACTAGGTAATTACTTCGCCTGTTTAAACACACTTTTAGTCTAATAGCTTCAGTGGTTCATTCGTTATAAGGGTATTTTAATAAATAGTTTATTATCGGAGTAAGCTATTAACAATAATTTGTTTTTTTGTGCATTTTGTGTCTTTTTGCATCGGGTGGCTTAACCGGTTGGTTGTATTCATTTCTTCGCATTTTATGTTTTTGATTATGATATAACACAAAGATGAACTTAACATCATATCAGAAAATACTACGGAGAAGCCAAGGCTAGCCAGTTGTGGTACAAATACTCTACAAACTGTAGCATAGATACTTTTAAAATGCATGCTTTTTGTAAATCTAACTTTCATTAATCTCACCGATTTTATCGAATGGTAATCATTCTTTATCAATCCAAAATCACTAGTTTCACTGGTTCTCAGTGAGTCCTACATTCCAAAAATAACATATATATCAGCTTTGCTTTGTAGATCTAAAACGTATTCAATCCCGCCACCCTAATCGCAATTTGCATATCACCAATCATCTAACTGCCGATTATCTCAAACCCTCCATCACATGCCACTATAGCTTCAACAAAACATCGTAACTACAAAGGATGAACACATTTTTACACGACTGACCAAAAAAGGAGTGTTATATTTTCTGTATGTGCGTATGCAAGTTTCATAATTTCACCATAAGTCCTGAACGGCTTAATAGATTTTGATGTGAAAAGTATTTTTAAATTCCTTGCATTCCTCCGAGTGTCATAGGCTATGTGAGTTGTCAGTCGTGTTTTTTTTTAATAATTAGCTTGTTAAAGCACTAACTGCAACATGCTCTCTTTAATCCATGCTTAAATCAAAAAGTAAAGTAAAGTAAAAATAATTAACTGTAACATTGACTGTTGAATTTTTTATCGATATTCTGTCTTACTATTTACAAAAATGTAACCGTTTAATATTTAATAAGCACTTATGTTTTTTGAACAAGAACAACTAATTCTTAGCAGACCAGGGTTTCATAAGCTTCTTTACACAATTCTTAAATAAGAATGTGCTTTATTACATTCTTAAACACACTAAACAGTGTGTAAAAAATGTGACTACCTTAGCAGAATCGACAGCAGATCAACCACCTTTAGTTGGCCTGAAGCACAGTTCGGGCTCTTTATAGAAACGGAGCGCCAAATATACCTACTACTACTACAAATGAAACTGTATATCCGTGAACACGTCAATAATACGTCAATGTGTGTATTTTCATAGTCATAGCGTCCCAAAACACACCAGAACGGGGGAGAAGTACGTACGGGGTGCCATATTGCGGGAGGAGCAGGGAATTTCCTTTCTGTATGTAGTACTTATATTAATTCTGTGCCTGAAGTACAACTCAGCAATTAGCAGGCAATTTATCTCTGTATTTTCACTAGTCTGTTCCACTTTATTATACCGTCATTCCAATGTGAACGGATTCCATCGAGACAGATTAATATCAAAGCGAAAACTCTCATCTAAGAAACAAAGTTCTAACCCAACGTACTAGAGTTAAAATTACATTGAAAACGGAAAGAATTTTCATCGCACAAATTGAATTAGTTTATTAAAATTACTTACTTTAATAGTGTAATAGATGGATGGACGTTTAAGGTTTACGACCAACAAATGGTAACTACCAGTTCTACAAACTGAACTGCCCCAATGATGATGGTGCTATTATATTATTTTTTTACGACTAATAGCTTTAAATTATACAAATACCTTTAGTACAAGAACTCAGAATCTTTAGACAAAGTCAGAATTTGAAAACGAAGACGAAGTTCGAAAACGATAAAATGTATGGGATGACATAAGGCTGCGCTAAATCACGTGGTCGATCGTCATCGTCATCGCAAGTTCATAGAGAACACTAAGCGAAACAATAGAGTAACGAACTGTTTTATCGCTTACTTCCATACATTTGACGTTCGCTTTCGCTATGATGACGGAAGAAAATTGATTTTGATATCTGTAGAAATGATTACGAATTCAGATATCGTATCGCTACGAATCAAATGTAACTTCGGCTAAACGCCCAGATAAGCCTTAGAGATCACAGATTGAAAGGCTGTTTATGGAGAATTGGTTAGAAACGCTACTCTAGCATGCTAGGCAGCAGTAACGGCATGATAGCGTTAATAATACCGTCCAGTGTGAAACAAGCCTTAATTGCTAATTGTTATCTTTACATTAGTCGTGTACGATTCGGAAAATCTGAGAATAAGGCTTGTAGGACAAGAAATTCGAAGCAATTCAATGTTTCACATTCTAAATTTTTCCTAATTTTTGAATTGAAAACTTCTTAAATGCACGCTGTGCACTTTATATGACAGCTCCAATCGGGATTCTTTTATTTTTCATAAGGTTAATTATCATAATATGGTTTGTCATAAGGCCTTTCTCATATTTTTTCTATCATTATAATCTTTATTATTATTGATCATATTCAAATAATGTTTATTGTAATAATATTTGTGTAGGTATAATCATAGATCGTCATAAAGATTTTTTTTTATAAAATGTTTTATTATAATGGATTTGTCTTAATTGTTATGGTCATAACATAATTTATTTTTTATTTTGTTTATTTATTTATTAATTTTTGTACACAAGAAAAATTCATTTTTGGTCATCTTTTATTTTGTTGATGGTTTCCTGATTCTGAAAAAAAATAAGACATTATACAATTTGATATTTGATTATACCTATTTCACATTAAGTTGACACAAACACTAGTATAGGCCCTTGGGCCACCCCTAAGCCGCGATCATAAACAACAAAAAAACAAAAACTTAACAAATCTTACCTTTTCTCTGAGTGCATCCTTACATTATGAGTTCTCGTTTCTCTGTGTACATTATGAGAGTATTACTATTATGATTCATTTATATTATGATTATTTATGATTATGACAATTTGTATTTATTACAAAACAATTATGTAAAAAAAATTATGATAAAAAAAGTTATTTAATTATATTGATTATGATTATCTGAAGAAAACATTATTTTGAACTATATTATTACAAATATTTTTATGAGAATCATTAGAGACCCAAACCAATCACATCACAAATTAACTGCTTTATTAATGCAACATTGACACCATGTTTCGATAAAACATATATCTTTACTGCTGACGGTACTAATTTTGCTACCACTGTCATCTCCACCTGTCTTATATTGTCATTTGTGGGATATAAAATCCCCAATCTTATATCGTCGTGTTAGTTACAGATCAAGTATTCAAATAGACGCCACATCACTTTACAAAATATCTTATACATATACTTTTTTTCCGAAATTTGTCTAAACAAATGCTTAAATATTGGAGGAATAGTTGGGAGTTATCACCTAATGCATGCATTATACAAGCTAATTATTTAAAAATAAAAAACACGACTGACAACTTACATAGCCTATGTCATTCGGGCTTATGCAAGGAATCTAACAATACCTCTCACATTAAAATCTGTTAAGCCCTTCAGGACTTATGGTGGAATAAAGAAATTACATACATACATACATACATACATGAACCCTGAAAACATAACACTCCTTTTTTGGTCAGTCGTGTAAAAATAATATCTTTTCGTCCAGAACGTATTAAGAGCTCGAAAAAAAGAAAAGGTCTGACTTTTCAATGTGTGTGTTTCTAGTGAATGCTATATAAAACTATGTATAAAAAGTAATTTATGTACAACTAGCTTTCGCCGCGTGAAATTCCCACGGAAACAGTGCTTTTTCGCGGGATGAAAGGTACCCTATGTCCTTCTCCGTACTTCCAGCTATGTGTATGCGAAGATTGGTTCAGTAGATAAAGCGTGAAGAGGTAACAAACAAACAAACAAACTCACTTTCGCATTTATAATATTAGTTAGGATATACACATTTTTCATTTACCAAATGGAGATAAAGAAGGCGATACTGAGCCAGTGTAAAGAAGAAGCTTTTCTATTCAGAAAACCTTACTTTAATTCGCCAAATATCTAATCTATTCGTCTGTATGTCTGTGTACTGCAATCGTCTTAACCGCGACTGTCACAAGTGTGCAACTAAGTTGTTAATGTGTTGTATAACCACTGTACAGTTGCTATCCAATATCGCAATGAACAAATAAGATGGTGACAATTACATTATTTACGATTATTCGTTTTTAACTAATCGTAGAAGTAACATAATCGGAGCTATTTCCCTGAAAGCTCCGCTTTGAAAGCTCTAATTCCAATAGCTTTTAATTTGGTGCACTTTTCGTACAAAAAAAAATCAGTCCTCTAAAATGAATAAGTCTTCATTCTAAACATAAACTTTTTGGTCATTTAATACGTTCTATATATGGTATAAATCTCAAAGCTACAAACTACTAGCATTTCAATACGACGACTGTTGAGAAAACGTTGGGCAAATTTTAAATTATAATATATGATTCATACATTACAGGACACACATTCATTTATTACAGGACAGGCATTTTTGCCTAGTGTGGGGCAAATGTTAATCTTTAGTTTTAAACTTTCCATATCTTCGTCATGTTGTCCTTAAAATGTATGTATCTTTTGTGTCAATAAATATATTTGTATTTGATTCGAAAATACTACACTTTATTGCCCTTTTTGATTATTTTTGATGATGCATCCTTCAACTCATGGATGTAAATACATAGCTTATTAACCAATGAATTAAAATAACCAAATAAAAAGTACAATTGTACAAACTTACAATAAAATTAAAACACTCCTCTTCGACAGTCGTGAAAATTTTATTTACATACATACATAGAATCACGTCTCCATCCCTTGCAGAGCCAAGAGTCGCAAGAAAATTTTATTTAGTATAGAATACATATTTCCAATAACTAATAAATAAACCAGAATAGGATCGCGTGTAGTAGTTTCAATTTACGTCAAACTTGTAAGATGATGTTAGATTACTTTAACCGACTGTTTGAATGCTCCCGCGCAGCCCACGCGCCGCTGTTGATGCCTAATTGAAAACCATTCTATGGCCGGATAAATATCGATTTTGCTATAATTTTGTAGTTCATACTAAAATCTAAAATGGTTTCGGATGAGGTATTATTTATCCGAATACCAAAATTGTATTTATAATCTACTAGTTTTTTTTGTTTAACCATTAATGGGCCATCGGTGAAAATGTTTTCGAAGAGCTTAAAAATTTTATCTGATGAAACAAGCTTATTATTAAAAAATAAAAAACACGACTGACAACTTACATAGCCTATGTCACTCGGGGGAATGCAAGGAATCTAACAATATAGCTATCACATCAAAATCTGTTAAGCCGTTCAGGACTTATGGTGGAATAAAGAAACTTACATACATACATACATACTTACATACATACATGAACCCTGAAAACATAACACTCCTTTTTTGGTCAGTCGTGTAAAAAATACATTTCAGGAAATAATTTTCTACTTAGTTTACTTTAAAATAAAAATATATTTTTACTACCTATATAAACTTTTCGAGGTTTTATTTACAATATTGGCCCCTTTAATAGTTAAACATTAATTTTATTACAAATATCTGATATTAAAATTAAAATTTTAAAAACATTGGAGAAACAGCTATCACAGATCATAAACTATCTCAGACAAAACTACATACTAAGTGAAATTCTAGAGTAACAATTAACATGCCCTGTAATCTAGAGAGAGCATAAATTTATATGGTTTACTACAGATAACATAATACTACACTGTAACTATTTTACTCAAATTATTTCGATCACGCAAGTAGCTGATTGAATGTTTTAACTGAATACAGAAATGTGTACTTGTTGAGTGTATAATGGCTTTATAATTTATAGTCAGTAAGGCATATCATTATTTTGCTATAAGTACTTTGTTACATATATAATGTCCTGCTTTGGATGGGATTGTCCCGGTTTCAGGCTGTCCCAAAGAGTATTTAGAGAGATTTATTGGAGAGCGCGTAGGCATATTTTCCGACACAATCACAGTTCACCGATTTTTGCGGGAGGGGAACATACGGCAGTCGCTGTGATTGTCTCAAATAATCGCGAATTTTAAAAATCGTAAACTATAACGACTTCACGCCAGAATGCCGGCCGCATATTGGACGCGGAAAACATGTGATTAGATTGCTGTGTCATATCGCTGGCGCGCGACTTCACCCCCGCATGCGTCCTCCATTCTAAATACTCCTTGGGCTGTCCCAAGCAAAAATATCCAGCTTTGACGTTTTACCATATTTATGTAGAAACTAGCTGGCGCCCGCGGCTTCGCTCGCGTTATAACATCTACCTGCATGTCTTTCAGCCCTATCCGTCCAGTGGTTTGGGCTGTGCGTTGATAGATCACTATGTCAGTCAGTCAGTCACCTTATGTAGAAATGTATTTGTGCCATGAAAATAATCATCATGCTCACAAATAGATATCTCATCATCCTAATGAGGGTTATATCGAAATGTCAATTTCAAATGACAGTATTGTACCATCTGACAGACCTCACTCGCCAATAGCGCCATCTAGTGAGCGAAGACACGATAATATAGATAGATAGATAGATCAACATTTTATTGCACCATTTACAGAAAAAAAATACAACGTAATGACAAAAGTAAATACATAAATAAATGAGCGCAAAAGAGGGCTTATCGCAAATGCAATTTCTTTGACTCTTGGCTCTGTCTACCCCGTAAGGGATAAAGACGTGATTCTATGTATGTATGTATGTAATTTCTTCCATCCAACCTTTGGGTGGAAGGAAATATACGTGAAAAAATGTAGGGTGCAGTAAACATTATCTATACATATAATAAAACAGTAAAAATATTTTGTACATTTAGTATTTTTGACTAAAATGGATAGAGGGACACTTAAAAAGAATAATAGAAAGCAAAAAAAAATTTTTGGAATTTCTTGTCTGTCTGTCTGTCTGTCTGTCTGTATGTATGTACGCGTTTCACGCAAAAACTACTGGACGGGTCTCTATTGTTTCCCCTAATTTTTTGTACTTCTAATGTAGTTTGGTGCCCAAACTTTTAGTACAAAATTTTTTCGTACATTTTTATTAATCCTAATTTAGTATAGCCTATTTTTGATTCCCCTAAGTTTTTAACGCCGTACATTCGCATCCTAAATAAGGCACTAGGCCTAATAATTTATTATTTCTAATATTCACAATTTTTAAAATTCGCGATTATTTGAGACAATCACAGCGACTGCCGTATGTACCCTTCACGCAAAAATCGGTGAACTGTGATTGTGTCGGAAAATATGCCTACGCGCTCTCCAATAAATCTCTCTAAATACTCTTTGGGACAGCCTGAAACCGGGACAATCCCATCCAAAGCAGGACGTTATACATGTAACAAAGTACTTATAGCAAAATAATGATATGCCTTACTGACTATAAATTATAAAGCCATTATACACTCAACAAGTACACATTTCTGTATTCAGTTAAAACATTCAATCAGCTACTTGCGTGATCGAAATAATTTGAGTAAAATAGTTACAGTGTAGTATTATGTTATCTGTAGTAAACCATATAAACTTATGCTCTCTCTAGATTACAGGGCATGTTAATTGTTACTCTAGAATTTCACTTAGTATGTAGTTTTGTCTGAGATAGTTTATGATCTGTGATAGCTGTTTCTCCAATGTTTTTAAAATTTTAATTTTAATATCAGATATTTGTAATAAAATTAATGTTTAACTATTAAAGGGGCCAATATTGTAAATAAAACCTCGAAAAGTTTATATAGGTAGTAAAAATATATTTTTATTTTAAAGTAAACTAAGTAGAAAATTATTTCCTGAAATGTATTTTTTACACGACTGACCAAAAAAGGAGTGTTATGTTTTCAGGGTTCATGTATGTATGTAAGTATGTATGTATGTATGTAAGTTTCTTTATTCCACCATAAGTCCTGAACGGCTTAACAGATTTTGATGTGATAGCTATATTGTTAGATTCCTTGCATTCCCCCGAGTGACATAGGCTATGTAAGTTGTCAGTCGTGTTTTTTATTTTTTAATAATAAGCTTGTTTCATCAGATAAAATTTTTAAGCTCTTCGAAAACATTTTCACCGATGGCCCATTAATGGTTAAACAAAAAAAACTAGTAGATTATAAATACAATTTTGGTATTCGGATAAATAATACCTCATCCGAAACCATTTTAGATTTTAGTATGAACTACAAAATTATAGCAAAATCGATATTTATCCGGCCATAGAATAGTTTTCAATTAGGCATCAACAGCGGCGCGTGGGCTGCGCGGGAGCATTCAAACAGTCGGTTAAAGTAATCTAACATCATCTTACAAGTTTGACGTAAATTGAAACTACTACACGCGATCCTATTCTGGTTTATTTATTAGTTATTGGAAATATGTATTCTATACTAAATAAAATTTTCTTGCGACTCTTGGCTCTGCAAGGGATGGAGACGTGATTCTATGTATGTATGTAAATAAAATTTTCACGACTGTCGAAGAGGAGTGTTTTAATTTTATTGTAAGTTTGTACAATTGTATTTTCTATTTGGTTATTTTAATTCATTGGTTAATAAGCTATGTATTTACATCCATGAGTTGAAGGATGCTTCATCAAAAATAACCAAAAAGGGCAATAAAGTGTAGTATTTTCGAATCAAATACAAATATATTTATTGACACAAAAGATACATACATTTTAAGGACAACATGACGAAGATATGGAAAGATTAAAACTAAAGATTAACATTGGCCCCACACTAGGCAAAAATGCCTGTCCTGTAATAAATGAATGTGTGTCCTGTATTGTATGAATCATATATTATAATTTAAAATTTGCCCAACGTTAACGCCTAATGCAGCATGCGAGCAAGCATGCAGCATGCGAGCAAGCATGCAAGCAAGCATGCAGCATGCAAGCAAGCATGCAGCATGCAAGCAAGCATGCAGCATGCAGCATGCAAGCAAGCATGCAGCATGCAAGCAAGCATGCAGCATGCAGCATGCAAGCAAGCATGCAGCATGCAGCATGCAAGCAAGCATGCAGCATGCAGCATGCAAGCAAGCATGCAGCATGCAAGCAAGCATGCAGCATGCAAGCAAGCATGCAGCATGCAAGCAAGCATGCAGCATGCAAGCAAGCAATATGCAGCATGCAAGCAAGCAATATGCAGCATGCAAGCAAGCATGCAGCATGCAAGCAAGCATGCAGCATGCAAGCAAGCATGCAGCATGCAAGCAAGCATGCAGCATGCAGCATGCAAGCAAGCATGCAGCATGCAGCATGCAAGCAAGCATGCAGCAGGCATGCAGCATGCATGCAGCATGCAAGCAAACATGCAGCATGCAAATATTTCTGGGTGGCTCCACCAGAAGACTCGCTCCGTCGGCCCTTCGATTCATTCGTGCACTCGACCTCGTGCCCTCATTTCTCTCAGGACCTCCTTCGCGAGCTTCTGGTTCCGCGCGAAGGAATAACACTCTAGTATAGGGCAAAGTTGAGCCACGTGGAGTCGGGGTGCTCTAAGTCGGATCTTTGACTTATGAAGATTTTTAGGAATTATTATCAGTAGTACATTAGATGTGACCAACAAGTTATAATTATCAGAAGTGATTATTATAGTAAGTAATAATTGTCTCAAACAAAGTTATAGGAGGTTATCGTTAGGTGTAAAAAATTAAAAGCCAAACAATTTTAGAACATCTAATAATAGAAATTCAAAATTTGGATCTAATAATTGTTAGGCTAAATTATTATTGTGCAAAAATATAAATTAGGCGAGACAATAATTTGAATTTCAAGTTTAGGCCAATAAGGTTCGGCGAAGTGAAATTAGTAACAAAAAATTTAAGCGAAACAAAGGGCACCCCTACTGGACGGATTTGAATGATTTTTTTTTTGTTGTATAGCTATTAAGCCTGGGCAACATATAGGCTATAATTGATTTTGAAAACTGGAACACCTGATGAAGAATCATAACAGAACAGCTAAACTATAAGAAATATGGAAATGGTGCCTCAACAAAAGTCGTTCAACCTGATGAGCATTTTCTGCTGACGTATAAAAATTGAAGATCTGGAACATCTGATGAAGAACTGCAAGAGACCAGCTACACTATAACATATATGGAAATGGCGCCTTAGTGAAAGTCGTTCAACCTGATGAGCATTTTCTGCTGACGTATAAAAATTGAAGATATGGAACATCTGATGAAAAGCTTCAAGAGACCAGCTACACTAAAACATATATGGAAATGGCGCCTTAGCAAAACTTGATTAATCTGATGAACATTTTCTGTAGACGTATAAAAAACGAAAATCCGAAACATCTGAAACAGTTTGGAACACAAAAAGATTTTTCATCTAAGCGAAACTCACGCGGGCGAAGCCGCGGGCGACAGCTAGTTAATGATAAAGAAAGACCCTCATAGTAACATTTTATTGAAACAAATTATGGCAAATAACATTAAAAGGACACAAATCCATAGCACATGCATAACACGGCGTACAAAATAATGTGGCCCATCCAGTATTCTATGTTAGAATTCCTCTCAATCTAGACTATGATCAACAAAGCAAGATTAAATCTCCAACTCGCTCATTACTCATAACTTGAGATAATATAAGATTATTAGTTAACTTCGAGAGGCAAGCCAGAAGATCAATATGTACAGTTAGAGGTATTCAAATTATTTGTGTATTAGGTATTGATATTTCTATACATACTGAGCTAGTGCCAGCTAAAACATGTGATGAATCCATGGAAGTAATAAGTACTTTGTAGTACTTATTACTTCCATGGTAGAATCTAGTTGCCCGTTTGAAAAAACTTTATCTATTTGATCTAAAACTAATATAATAATGAAAATAAACTATTATAAATTAATTCAAAGACACGTTTCATTGATAATTTTTATTATTTTTTCATAAAATAACTTTAGACGGATTTTCACACAAATCACATTCTTAATAATAGACGAAGTTATAAACGGGAAAGGCCCATTTTCTAGTAATTTTGTTAAATCAAACTAAATATTTCACATAATAAACGCAATTATACTCCTGCTGTTAGCCGAAGATTATTCCTGAAGATATGTAAAACAGATACCGACTACACGTTTACAATCCAACAATAAAATACAATTGTGTCACGAGAATTAGCATAATTGCTGTTAAATTCGTGTAATTATCATTAGGAATTATTATTATTACCGACTTGATTATCTGGATAGTTGTATTGTACCCTACACGGAGAGTTCAATTAGGAAAGTACACGGATGTATAATTTAGGCTAGATAACAAGCTAATTATTAAAAATAAAAAACACGACTGACAAGTTTTTACTAAAAAAGTACATACAAACATATAAGTTATATACATTTTTGAAATCGCCTTTTAAAGCCCTTCAATTTGATACCCCACTCGATAAGATTGATCAAATTTTATTTTTTTGGTCTGCTATTTATCACATATATAATCCGCCATTTTGTTTTTATGATGACGTCATATAGCCTATGTCACTCGGAGGAATGCAAGGAATCTAAAAATACCTCTCACATCAAAATCTGTTTAGCCGTTCAGGACTTATGGTGGAATAAAGAAACTTACATACATACATACATACATGAACCCTGAAAACATAACACTCCTTTTTTGGTCAGTCGTGTAAAAAGGGGTAAAAGGGAAGAGGTAATGTTGCCAGCTGGAATCTCTTTTTTACCTTTAATTATTTCTGATGTGTCTATATTGTATATTTTTGATTGCAAAATAAAATGCCGTCCCGTGACGGCTAACGGTTTTTATGCGTAGGATAGCCTACGATAAAAATATGCCCAACAATAAATATAGGTACTTAAAAAAAATACATTTTGACGTTCTTTTTACCACGGATTAAAGAAATAGAACTAAAAACAATTATTACATAAGCCCGGCATTAACTCTATACACGGTCGGTCACACTAAATGGGATATTTTTTTATGCATGGTAACAAACAGTTATGTACAGATATGCGCTATCTAGCCTACCTTATATAAATCTGTGGGAACGTAACTCGCTCAAGATAAGTACAACCCAGATACACAATTACCGATTTTAATTGTTCATATTCGTTTATTGATTAAAATACATACTTATCTGGCCAACATCGGGTTATTAACTAGTCAAGTTTATGAGTATTGCTTCTATCTGTCACAAAATATGGAGATTACAGAAAATAAAATTGTACATTTAAACATGCACAAGCTGGTGTTGGCTCAGTCAGCTATGCGATCGACTTGTCTTTCGCAAAGGGCATGTTGTATAGCAGGCTATATCATGAGCAGTTCCCCTAAAATCAGAAATAATATTAAAAACCGATTAAGACCATCATATATTTGTTTTCTCGTGATCTTGTTATGGTACAAAAATACATTTAATATCGCTTAATATCGTATAATGGCGATACTGACATGGCGTCCGTACGTATGTTCAGAAATTATGATACAGAAAATCAGATACAATGATCGATATTTATTATATTTTAGAAAATTAATTAAAATAAATGTTCCAAACACATGTTACATGCAATATCACAAAAACATGTGTGTATTTCACATAAATAGATGAATAATAAAAAAATAAACAATTCTTTCCCGCGGGCACGTATGCAATAAAAGTACATTTTTGAACGTACCGGAAATCGGAACTGTCAAATAAAGCGTGTCAACGTCAAATCATAATGGGTGTCGGCCATTTTGGCGGAACTCACCTAACCTTCATTACGATTTTGTTGACTAAATGTACCATAAAAAGGCTACGAATTTATCGGATTTACTTATTAGGCATTGATACTGACCCAAAAATGAAAAGTTCAGATAGGTGCTCATGATATAGCCGGCTTCACATACATTTTGTGCAACAACCCCTTTGACATTAAGGCAACAATCTCGCTCGCACAATGTAACATTTAATTTTTTTTTTTTGTAAAGATTACCACAATCTTTACAAAAAAAAAACCTGACCTTTTTTCCAAAAATAAAAAAGATACCATGATGTCATATTTTATAATTCAAACATATTACAATATTTCCAATACTTAATAATAATAGAATTACGAACTTAAAGTTAAGAAATTTTCTAGTAATTTATGCTTTACAGCTGATCATCTTTTTCTAAAACCCCATGAATACTATACAGAGCTGGCCTCTATAATTGAGATGAGAATGATTTTATTTTATGTGTGTGTGTCTTGTGTACTTAAGTACAAAGTGTCACATCTGTATCCTCTATATTGTATTACTTCATATTGCTTGGAACCCAATTGGTATCAAATTACAATATATTACGAGTTACAACTTGCTATGATTTGTTTTTATCTGTTTTCCGAGAGCGATCATTTATCAATTTATTACGAGTATATAGCCATAATTTAAATAGCCATAACATGCTAAAAATGGCGGAATAAATAAAGTCTTTAGAAAAGATAAATAAATGCTTATCTTATCTATGGACACTTTGATAACTGTATAAGTATTTTTATATTATAATTTCATACTTACATTTAGAGATGGGTAACCACTCGGGTTAACACCCGAGATTGGGTTAAAACCCAATTATCAATGTATGGTATTAAAGTTGGTGATAATTGGGGTTTATAAACCAATACAATGGTTTATGGATTGAAATGGATGATAACTGGATTTTAACCCAATCTCTGGTTTTAACCCGGGTGGTTACCCATCTATACTTATATCGACATAAAGAGGATGGAAAAGACCAGATATAGCGATTCGTAGAAAGTTAGTGGAAGGGCTTTTGTCCAGCAGTGGGTTATGTTATAACTGTTTAAAATACAGAAAAATTCGGTAGTTAACTAAAAAACTAAATTGGTAAAAATTGATGTCATATCCAGGGCTTTTTACCTACTGGTACCTGGTAAATACCGGTAACCGTTTCTGTGAGTTTATATGGAAAATTTAGTACTTCAAATTTTCCATATTAACTCACAGAAAGTACCGGTATTTTCGGTACTTTATATGAAAATTCTATACCGGTACCAATCAATAACAAGCCCTAATATATGTAAACTCCATTTTTTCTTGATTATCCTATTATGTAAACAATCTTCACAATACTTTTTGTTGAATTTTGTTAAAAATAAATCAAATATTAGTTCAAACCTAAACATTCTAAAGTAAAACATTTATTAACCACGAAAGTTATTTCCTAAAAAGTGTATTTTAATTTATATTGGTGTAAGATCATAAAAAGACATAGTAAGATTCTTTACATCATAGGACAATTATGAAAAAAAATCGGCCAAGCGCGGACCACGCATAAAGTAGGGTTCCGTAGTAAATTTTTTTTAAGTATATATATTTATTTTATTTATAATTTCAAAAGTATTCATCACAGGAAACCGAAACAATTTTAAATAAGAGTTTCCGCGCCTGTTTCTTTACGTGAGTGTTTTGAAGTTTATAGATCCAAGACTTTAGAAATTACAGGGGGGGACACACCGTGTAAACGACTTTGGCGGGCTATATCTCGCAAAAGTATCTCGTGATAAAAAAGTGTTGTATGAAAACCCTACCTCATTTTCATAGTCCTTTTCAACAATACCCCACACAAGGGGGTGCACTCAAAAAATAATTCACCGCCCCTTTACATGTATGGGGAGGTACCCTTAAAATGGGGTAATTTTAATTTTTTTTTTTTTTTAAATGAGATCTATATGTGAAGTATCCTCAAACCAAGTTACATGCAAAAAGTTATCAACAAAAAAAAAAGGACCGAGCATGCATAATTCAAAATTTTAATAAATTATTTATCTCTCTATCCAGTATTTATGCAATATTGTGATAGCCATCAGGCACTTGTAGCTAATTTTAATAGTAATTTAAGTGTTATCTGAAATAAATATCTTTTCGGCTGACTTCAAACGCTGTACCTACTTATGTCGAAAAGTGAGAACAAAATAGTGAAAATAAAGATATAAAGCTTTATCCTCTTTGTCATGATAGGATATCTCAATCCTTGTCAACGAGGAGCCTTATTTATATGACATAGCGGTTAAATTTTACTTATGTAGTTTATTATAGTTTATTTTACTCTAGCTTATACAAAAATATAGTTAGTAAAAATATAGTACCAAATTCTATCACATTATAACCACCTCCTTTAGCCATATTCCTCGTGACTGAGGGTCGCGGTCTTTATATAGAATGAAACATACACAACGAAATCTGGAAATTTTGAATGGAGTTGTTTGCCATTGCCTTCTCCACATTTCACACACTAGCTGATAATCATCAACCAGAGTGCAGGTTTCCTCACGATGTTTTCCTTCACCAAGTGCAAAGTGGTGATCGATGAAAACTACCATACAAGAGTCAGATTGGGAAACAAACTCATGTTGCCCGGGCTGGATTCGAACCTGGGACATTTGCAGCCACAGGCGGGCGCCCCACCACTCGGCCACCACCGCTTAATATTCATATCAGATTATATATTTTAACATAAAATATAAAACGCTACTAAATAAATGGACATGTCATGATTTTAATTTCATCTGTTATTTCGAAAATTATATTTATTATAGTCCACCAATGACGGTTGTGAATTTAGATTGATAGATAGATCAACACTTTATTGCGGGCGTTAAGGCGGGCTTATCGCAAATGCAATTTCTTCCAGCCAACCTTTGGGTGGAAGGAAATATACATGAAAATAATGTAGGGTGCACTAAACACTTTAGCTTTATCAATTAAATTCTTCACCAGTAAATTAAAATAGGCTTAAGAAACAAATAAACAAAAGCGTAAACTTGACTTCTGTGCTGTCGCTGTTCCGTCTCAGTAAGTGTAACGATATAACTTAATGGAACGATATGGTAATTAGTTGATCTCGTTATTGGGGGCGTAATGAAGAATGATTAGGTTTTAGTGGTTTTAGACTTCTGTACCGGTAGCTCGAAAACCAGTGGCGCGATGTTTAGGTTATTAAACATTGATTGATGGCTTCCAATTATCCTTTACAGCCTTTTGAACTTACAATTTTAAAGTTAGTGGCAAAAAAAAGGAAAATTACCATAATATAGCTTTATCTATATCTATACATATAATAAAACAGTAAAAATATTTTGTCTGTACATTTAGTATTTTTGACTGAAATGGATAGAGGGACACTTAAAATGAATAATAGAAAGCAAAAAAAATTTTTTGGAATTTCTTGTCTGTCTGTCTGTCTGTCTGTATGTATGATCACGCTAATCTCCGAAAGTACTGAACCGATTTGAATGAAACTTTTTTTGTTGTATAGCTATTAAGCCTGGGCAACATTTAGGCTATAATTTATTGTGAAAACTGGTACACCTGATGAAGAACCTTAACAGAACAGCTAAACTATAAGAATTATGGAAATGGTTCCTTAACAAAAGTCGTTCAACCTGATGAGCATTTTCTGATGACGTATAAAAATTGAAGATCTGGAACATCTGATGAAGAACTGCAAGAGACCAGCTACACCATAACATATATGGAAATGGCGCCTTATTAAAAGTCGTTCAACCTGATGAGCATTTTCTGCTGACGTATAAAAATTTAAGATCTGGAACATTTGATGAAAAGCTCCAAGAGAGATTTTTCATCTAAACGAAACTCACGCGGGCGAAGCCGCGGGCGACAGCTAGTCTATACATATAATAAAACAGTAAAAATATTTTGTCTGTACATTTAGTATTTTTGACTGAAATGGATAGAGGGACACTTAAAAAGAACAATAGAAAGCAAAAAAAAATTTTTGGAATTTCTTGTCTGTCTGTCTGTCTGTCTGTATGTATGTACGCGTTTCACGCAAAAACTACTGGACAGATTTGAATGAAACTTTTTTTGTTGTATAGCTATTAAGCCTGGGCAAAATATAGGCTATAAATGATTTTGAAAACTGGAACACCTGATGAAGAACCATAGCAGAACAGCTAAACTATAAGAAATATCGATATCTTAGCAAAAGTCGTTCAACCTGATGAGCATTTTCTGCTGACGTATAAAAATTGAGGATCTGGAACATCTGATGAAGAACTGCAAGAGACCAGCTACACTATAACATATATGGAAATGGCGCCTTAGCAAAAATCGTTTAACCTGATGAGCATTTCCTGCTGACGTATAAAAATTGAAGATCAGGAACATCTGATGAATAACTCCAAGAGACCAGCTACACTATAACATATATGGAAATGGCGCCTTAGCAAAACTTGATTAATCTGATGAGCATTTTCTGTAGACGTATCAAAATCGAAAAGTCTTTTTGTGTTCTAAACTGTTTCAGATGTTTCGGATTTTCGATTTTTATACGTCTACAGAGAATGTTTATCAGATTAATCAAGTTTTGCTAAGGCGCCATTTCCATATATGTTATAGTATAGCTGGTCTCTTGGAGCTTTTCATCAGATGTTCCATATCTTCAATTTTTATACGTCAGCAGAAAATGCTCATCAAGTTGAACGACTTTTACTAAGGCGCCATTTCCATATATGTTATAGTG
Organism: Ephestia elutella; assembly: GCA_018467065.1. Classification (NCBI taxonomy): domain Eukaryota; kingdom Metazoa; phylum Arthropoda; class Insecta; order Lepidoptera; family Pyralidae; genus Ephestia; species Ephestia elutella. The sequence continues at coordinate 16,882,927 of CM031580.1, read as the reverse complement.
TAGCTGGTCTCTTGCAGTTTTTCATTAGATGTTCCAGATCTTCAATTTTTTACGTCAGCAGAAAATGCTCATCAGGTTGAACGACTTTTGTTAAGGCACTATTTCCATATTTCTTATAGTTTAACTGTTCTGTTATGGTTCTTCATCAGGTGTTCCAGTTTTCAAAATCAATTATAGCCTATATGTTGCCCAGGCTTAATAGCTATACAACAAAAAAAGTTTCATTCAAATCCGTCCAGTAGTTTTTACGTGAAACGCGTACATACATACAGACAGACAGACAGATAGACAAGAAATTCAAAAAAATGTTTTTTGCTTTCTATTATTCTTTTTAAGTGTCCCTCTATCCACTTCAGTCAAAAATACAAAATGTACAGACAAAATATTTTTACTGTTTTATTATATGTATATAGATATGTTGCTTTAGGTACTGATATTCTTTATTCTATCAACAAAGGATAAAAAAGGAAATTAAAATTTGATATAAACTAAAAAACTGAAACTAAATAAAGTTAAAAAAAAATATACGTCATTGCTTGATATTTAGAAAATTGTTATAACATAATCAGTGATTATATTATATTTTTAATAGTAAAACTATTCTACTGACAATCGATGAAAACCTATAAAAAATCGGTGAACTACGTAGGTATAGGTATACAGTTTCTTTCTAGAATAAAGAAACTCAGATGTTTTAGTATACCTATATTTCTTATCCCACCCAACTCACTAATATTATAAACCAAGAAAGTTTGAATGAGCGACTGATTTCGAAGATAAACACGTCGAATATCCCTGTAAGGTACCTTTTATTTGTATGTACCTTTTATTCCGAACCAGAGGAGCGGAGCAGCTAGAAAAACATAAAGTATCAACAGCTTATTAGATATGAAAGGAAACTGCAAAAATATATATCAAAAATGTCAACGCCCGAAGATATAATTATGATCAACAAATTACTCCAGACGTCAGCTCTATTCACAAGCTGCCCCTGGTTTTGCTGCCCACAGACTACTGTATGACTTAAGGGCGTAATTACGAGCTGAAGAAAGGGGTGTTCCATTGTCAAACGTACATCATAGACGGACAGACGGACACACCCCTCACTTCTATGTAGTGAATATCTTATCGTGTTTGGAAGCTATTAAAACTCTTAATTAGAGAGGGAGGGGCCGACACTCTTTTAAAGACGTTTAAATATTTTTTTTTTTTTGTTTTATTCCGTTTTGCCTACGGTAATTTAATATTTTACACGATTTATGTTCGTAATATTTTTACGAGATATTTTTTATTAGGAAATCTTAGGCTTACCACAGAAATCTTAAGAAAGACTATCGTATCTAGTGACTATGACTTTTATATCAAGACTAGTAACAGGTATCAAATTATTTTATTATTATTTATTTATTTATTTCATTCTCATATAAAGTACCGGAAAGTACATTTTATATGAGAACTACCTTTTGCCCGCGGCTTCGCCCGCATGAATTTTCCAAGGAAAAAGTGCTTTTTCCCGGGATGAGATGTATACTCATGTCCTTCACAGTATTTCTAACTATGTGTATGAAATTTTCAGGAAGTTTGGTTCAGTAGATAAAGCGTGAAGAGGTAACAAACAAACTCACTTTCGCATTTATAATATAAGTTAGGGTAATATTACTTAGAATAAGGATAGATAGATCAACACTTTATTGCACCATTTACAGAAAAGAACATACAAAGATGATATTTATGTATATATTCTATTTCTCTTTACCCTTTTCTTCTGTTTGTACGTACTTACTTTACCCTTTTACTGAGTAAATATATCCTCTCAATCTATCGCTGGTTGACTGGAAGAGATCCCTTCATGGGATAAGTCCGCCATTGTATGTTTACCTTTTTATTAATGTTATATTCTCTATGTATTCTTAGTACAATAAAAATACCACAAACAAACAAGAAGTGACAAAAAAAGGAAAAGGTAAAGGATAGGATTTGTTACCGGTAATATTCCTTATTCAGCCCTTGCAAGTAACGCTTAGTAACAATACAAATTATGCTCGTAACAGCTCTCGAAGACAGCCCAGCACCTCCCGGGGGTTCAAACTAATTGCGAATAAATCCAAGACAGTTACACTGCGTAACGTAATCGATCTAGCCCGCGTCTCGCCCACAAATCACTTCACTTCACACGCGCCGAAGTCATTGTTAACGCGGATAATCACCTGATAAAATTTATGCTTATTGCATAAGTTAGTGCTGCCATCGGCTCGGCCGATAGACGATGTAGGGGTGATTTTTTTATTGTGGCAACACCTTTGTCACAATACAACGAATAACACCAAGATTGGAGATTTATACAACCCTTGACAGCTCATAGTCGGGATCCTAGGGATTATGAGTATAACAAAAAAACAAGCAGTATAACAAATATTGTACCGTTTTTTATTTATACTTATTTAAACTTACTTAACTTTTATATATATTTATATTTATTTAACTTTTATTGAATAAAATACAAAATTATAAGCACAATAAGAGGACATAATGCTTATGTATTTAGATAACAATAAATAATATCCTATCTGGGAATTCTTCATTTACAGACCTCGTGGCATGTACAAATTAACTTCAAGACCTTCTATGAAGTGTTAAGTACTTTTTTTAGGCATAATATACCTATTTTTCTTTCAATGTCAAATGTTATTCCACTAAGAATATTTTTTTCATACAATTTATTTAATTTTTTGTGTACGTGTAAGAAGCGCTCTATAAATGCAAAGAAGAGCCTACCTTCGAAGCATTTTATTGTATTTTTTCCATAGATTTTTTCTATATCTGTCCCACTCTTCAAAAGACTATCACCACCAGACTGATGATAATTAATTAGAAAATGTCAATGTGTATTTAATTATTGTCTGGCGATGACAAAATTAAATAGATAATTGTTGATACGGTTTTAATTGTTTAATAGATATGAGATGATGGTTTAATTACAGTACAAGATATGATTAATGAGATTCTCCCTACTGTCTTTTTGTCAAACCAGTTACCAGGTATTCATTGAAAAATGATGTTAAGTTTTTTAAGAGTTGGTGTACTAAATTAATACGGGTTGTGCTGTGTATATGGTTGTTTTCAATAACGCCTGAATCATTAAGCGGATTTTGATGAAATTTGCTATATGGCTAGAATATAACATCTCATCTCTCGTCTCTCTCATCATCACCTCTTCCGTATACTCTTGTTTCGGTTTCGGGCGCTCAAATTAAGGTGGGTGCACGTCAGTTTATTTCCGTACGGAAATTTCAATTCCAAGGACCCGAACGCACGCTATTCATATAAAATTTTCGAGTGGGACAAAATATTCGCACAAGTGCCTTACGTTTTCCGTTCGGAAATAAAAAACAGACGTGTACAAAAAGTTTGAGGGGCGCCCCCTCAAACATTCTGAATGAAAAGCGTGCATTTAGGTCCCCGGATCTTGTTGAATAGGAACTATTTCAATGGTAAATTGTACCTCATTAGAACGTATGTTCTATGTTGTTTTTAAAAATGTTTGACACCTTCGCTTTTGTGTTGTCTAACAATAAAATGCACATCCCACAGGATCAAGATATTTTATTTAATTCCATTGCTATATACTCTGCTACAATGGTTATGGGCGCATAAACCAGGATTGGTAGCTAAATATTTCATCCAACGTGAAGAAATAAAATATCGGAAAAACGTAAGTACGAAAAAAAGTACAAGTTTTTTGTTGACTGCCCGTACTGCCGTATTGAGGGAATATAATGACTACTATGAGGATAGAAAACCTCGGTAGGGAAAATTATGACTCATGGCGGATTCAAGTGCAGGCGATTTTGGTCAAGAATGATCTGTGGGATTACGTAGACGGAAAGATTCCAAGACCAGCAGAAGTCGCAGAGGAAGCGATGTGGTTGTCAAAGGATGCGAAAGCGAGGGCTGAGTTAGTACTAACGATGAACCCGAGTGAACTTAGACACATTAGAGACTGCCAGACTTCTCGTCAATTGTGGTTGAAATTGGAAGCAATTTATGCATCAAAAGGACCAGCCAGAAAGGCGTCCTTGTTAAAACAGCTAACCTTATACAAAATGAACGAATAGTCGAGAGACAATTTTCCGGACCCTGAAGTATTGAAAATTAAAATTATTGAGGAGAATAATGCAAGAAATGCGGGAAATGATAATAAGGTTTTCATCGCAAAAGGAAAGGGTCGAAATAATAAGGAAAAGACAAAAATCGACGAAAAACAATTTGAAACGAAAAAACAATTCATAATGAAATGTTTCAAATGTCACCAAACTGGTCACAAAGCCTCGGAGTGCAAATTCAAGAAAGAAAAGAAAGATAGTGTAAAGTATGTGTCTAAAAGTGATATAGCTTCTAAGAGTGATGACGAGTTTATAACTTTTAACTCTTTTACAGATAACTGTCTTGCTGCAAACTGCGAGCAGGAAAAATGGATCTTAGATAGCGGCTGTACAAGTCATTTGTGCGGTGAAAAATCATTTTTTGGAAATACTTTACAACCTACTTCTGGAAAATTGAATTTGGCTACTAATCAGAGTGCTCTCGTACAAGGTAAGGGTACGGTAAGATTGTACGCATGCAACGATGATTCTAAGTACGTAATTGAGTTATTAAATACGTTATTCGTTCCTGATTTGAGAACTAACTTGATCTCGGTTGCTAGGATCACTGACAAGGGTTTCTATGTAACTTTTAGAGACGACAGTGCCATAGTAACAGATTCTAAAGGGGATGTTAAGCTAGTTGCAAATCGACAGGGTAATTTATATTACGTCAACGAACGATATGCTCGAGCTTTTGCGATTTCCAACGACAAAGTTGATATTCAAGTATGGCACGAGCGTTTAGGTCATCTTAATATGAAAGATTTATTGAAGCTCATTAATCACTGTAACTTAAGGGTTAAAACAGATATGACAAATGTCAAGAAGTTACATGATTGCGAAACATGCATTCGCGGTAAGATGAGTGCTAAACCCTTTACTAGTTCTAGTGGACCTTGTGACGAAGTTTTAAAAATAGTCTATTCTGATGTTGTAGGGCCGATGAAAAATACAGCTTTAGGAGGTGCAAAATATTTTGTGACGTTTATTGACGATTGTACAAGATGGTGTGAAGTTTACTTACTAAGTAAAAAGAGTTCAGTTTTTACGGTTTTTAAAATATATAAGCAGTATGTAGAAAATATTACTGGTAAACGCATCAAATATTTGCACACCGATAATGGTGGCGAATATTGTAGTAGTGAGTTCGACGACTTCCTGGAAAAGGAAGGGATAACTAGGAGACTTACAATTTCCGGAACCCCTCAACAGAACGGAATTGCAGAAAGATTAAACAGGACACTTGTCGAAATGGCAAGGTGCATTTTGTTGTCATCAGGGCTGTCACCAGGTTTTTGGGCTGATGCAGTGGTTACTGCATGCTATATTAGAAACAGATGTCCATCTAGCGCAATCAATGGTAATATACCATATGAGAAGTTTTTTGATAGACCTGTACAAATTCATTATTTACAATCTTTTGGAGCAAAGGTATATGTTTTGGATAAAGATTTAAATAAAGATAAGTTTGCAGATCGTAGCAAACGCGGGATTTTTATAGGTTATCCTAGGAATCAAAAAGGTTACAGAGTATGGTTACCAAAAGATCGGAAAGTAATTGTTGCTAGGGATGTTAGATTTTTAGATGTCGACAAATCTGGGAACGACGAGCCCGGTGATCCATTTCAAGTGGAGTCATCTACTTTGAATCCGACGAGATTTGTTGAAATAGAGATAAATCCACAGCCTGTATTACCACAAGTTGAACATAACGGAGAAATACCAGTAGAACCAGTTCAACCTCCATCTTCAGATGAAGAAATTCCATCACAGTCTCTCATCGAAGCAGCTCCAAATGAGGAATTAAAAAGAGCCCCAGGTAGGCCAAGAATCCAAAGAGGTCAAGTAGGTAGACCGAAGAAGATATATAAGATGGTTTCTGTGCTCAGAGAGCAAGAGTTGGAAGAGGAAGTTGCTCCTGTGCAAACAGAGCAAGAGCAAGAAGTGGAAGAGGATAGGTTAGAAATAGGTGAAAATAGAGAAAACAATGTTAACACACAGTCACATGAACAATTTCTCGATTGTGAAGATTTTGTTGGTACTGCAGGAGAAGTGACATTGAGAGAAGCACTGACCAGTAATGAGAAAAAATTATGGGAAGATGCGATCATGTCAGAGATCCGAAGTCTCGTAAAAAATAATACGTGGAAGATTGTTAAAAAACCTCCTAATAGAGATATAGTGGGATGTCGCTACGTACTCACCACGAAACTTAACATAGACAAGACTGAAAAGAAGAAAGCCAGACTAGTAGCAAGAGGTTTTAGTCAGCACTACGGTATTGACTATCGTGAAACTTTTGCTCCTGTCATGAGGCTTAGTACAGTTAGGTTACTTGCCGCATTGTCTATGGAGCTAGATATGGAAATACATCAGGTAGATATCAATACGGCTTACCTAAATGGATATCTAGAAGAGGAGGTGTATATGAAAATTCCAGAGCTCCTAGAAGATAGTTTAAATAAACTATTGAAAACTGAAGAGGATAGTTTGGTCAGGGAACGAGCTAGACAAATGCTTACTGACATAGCAGCGGGTGGTAACGTTTGTAAGTTATCAAAATCTCTTTATGGTTTGAAACAATCGGGCAGGCAATGGAACATAAGATTGGACGAAAAACTGAAGAAAATGAAGTTGAATCAATCTTTGAACGAGCCTTGTTTATACTTCAAGAATCTTGAGGACGGAAACAAACTCTTTGTTTGTGTGTACACCGATGATATTTTAATCGCAAGTCAGAAAAAAGTTTTTATTGAAAGCTTTAAATCTGAATTGGCCAAGGAGTTCGAATTAAAGGACTATGGAGTTGCAAAGTTTATTTTAGGCATAGATATTGTCAGGAGTGACAAGAGTTTGAAGTTGTCACAGACTTCATACATTGATAAAATTGTTGATAAATTTGGACAAAAACATTGCAAAGAAATATATATTACGCCAATGGAGGTGGGTTTAAAGTTACAACCCATGCAGGAAAATATCGATAAAAGCTTTCCGTATAGGGAATTAATAGGCTGTCTTATTTATTTATCCGTAGGTACTAGGACCGGTCGTTATGGAAATCCTTGGGGGAGGCCTTTGTCCAGCAGTGGACGTCTTTCGGCTGAGAGAGAGAGGTACTAGGCCGGATATAGCCAATGCTGTAGCAAAGATGGGTCAGTATGTGGATAATGCTGATAAAGGATGTTGGAAAGCAGCTATACGGATTTTAAGATATCTTAAAAGAACCAGGGAATATGGTCTTATCTATAAAAAGACAGGTAAATCTTTAATAGGGTATTCAGATAGCGATTTTGGAAACTGTCATATAGATCGAAAAAGCTTTTCGGGAAATGTTTTTATATTGGCAGGTGCTGCGATTTCTTGGAAATCACAAAAACAAAAGTGCGTTGCTACCTCAACGTGCGAAGCTGAGTATGTTAGCTTAGCTTTAAGCATGAAAGAAGCTATTTACCTCAACAGCTTATTAAGTGAGATAGAGTTACATAACTTTAGTAGGGTGACGTTGCATGCGGACAATCAGGGAGCTATTACACTTGCAAAAAATCCTGTTTTTCATGCCCGCAGTAAGCACATTGACATAAAGCATCATTTCTTAAGGGATACATTGAGAAATAACAAAAATATTGTATTGAGATTTATTTCTACTGATTTGATGCTGGCAGATATCTTAACGAAACCGCTGCCAAAGCAGAAATATTATTTATGTGTTAGCGGTTTAGGTATAGGTTAGGATATTGTTAGTGCTTATTTTTTTTTGGTCATGTTTTTTGGTTATTATTTTACTTTATCTTACTGTTAGTTTTATATTAGGTATTAATTAGAGCTTCTACGGTACAATTTAAGGAGGTGTGTTGAATAGGAACTATTTCAATGGTAAATTGTACCTCATTAGAACGTATGTTCTATGTTGTTTTTAAAAATGTTTGACACCTTCGCTTTTGTGTTGTCTAACAATAAAATGCACATCCCACAGGATCAAGATATTTTATTTAATTCCATTGCTATATACTCTGCTACAGATCTGACATTTCCGTACGGAAAAAAAACGATGTATGCGGCCGGCTTAATAAGTAAGTCGTGTTATGGGCGTTCATGAAAATTAACAAAAAAATGCCTTCACCATTGTTGCGTTTCGAGCGTCGAATTGCGCCCCCCAATAAAGAGCTCAAATCGCAACTAATTTGTTTACAAACGACGACGCACTATTCCGCACGAAACGCGCCCAGACCCTACATTGCACCTATCTTTGTTGGTTAACCTGCAAATGTAGGTGGGTTTCTAATTATATGAGCACAGTTCAGCCGGTGCCTCAGGCTTGAAATGCTGTTTGCTCAGAGCCTTAACATTAGGTTGCGAATTCTCTTGATAATTTATTATTACGAGATTTAACTACTTCGAACTACTTCAATATGACTCAAATTGCAGATTTGGTTGTGAAGCGTAATTTAAATCTATTTTGAGAATTTATACTAATATCCTAATCCTAACTAATATTATACATGCGAAAGTGAGTTAGTTTGTTTATTTATTTGTTTGTTTGTTTGTTACCTTTTCACGCTTTACCTACTGAACCAATCTTCCTGAAATATAGTATGCACATGCATAGTTAAAAGTGCTGAGAAGGACATAGAGTACCTTTTATTCCGGAAAAAAGCACTTTTCCCGTGGGAAATTCACGCGGCCGAAGCCGCGGGCAAATGCTAGTAACTAATATATGAAAGTAAGTTTGTTTGTGTTTGTTTGTTACATTTTCACGCTTTATCTACTAAACCACTCTTTCTGAATTTTCGCATACACATAGTCAAAAGTACTGAAAAGGAAATAGGGGAAAAGCCCTGTCCCAGTAGAAAATTCACGCGGACGAAGCCGCAGGCAAAAACTTATTTCTACAAATTTTTTCCGGCTAAACCAACTAGACAAATTTGACTGCGAACTAAAGGTGACTTGCGGAGACATTTTCCCGTTTCCCGGGAGTCCCCAAGGAAAGTAAATCAGGTAAAGTACATCGCATGAATCTTACACAAATTCATCGAAAATACGCCTTTATTACCACATGATAGAGGTCCATGCAAAGCAGCTACCTTTACCATATCAATATTAATTCATTGATTTAAAATCAATTTATCTTCTTGACGTATAAGGCGCGACGCTTAATAAGCAAAGCCTTCTCAGTTTAAGCAAAAAATATGAATTTTCTCACTTATGTCGAAGTCTGGATATGGATCCCGCATAGAAAAAAATTATAATACGCAAAGTGATTCCATTACGTAGTAGAAAAAATATATACTATGACAAAACATTATGCCTGTACTTTAGTTCAAATAGGTGCTGTATTGATGAATACAAATGCTATTTATAAGTATTTAAGTGTCATATTGCACCCCATTGCTTTGCTTACGTAATTTTGGTAAAAAAAATATAATTAAGGGTAAGAGTAACAAACATTTAAGCCTGAAGATGTTTGTTACCAGACAATGAAAATTACTGTACATGAACCAAATTGGCTTACATACTTAGAGGTACATAAATAGATATTAGGGTTTTGTCAGATTTAAACCCGCTGGCTTTTCAGACCCAATTCAAACTCTTAGACCGTCACCATTGCTTCTATCAATATTCATACATCTTATGACGACGCCCTGAAAACGGCAAAGTATAGCTTACATCAATATAAGGGCAACCGCATACTAATCGTAGACCACTAATTAAGCAATCTCTCTTAGCGCACAATGGGCAAAAAGTTTGTAAATGAGCGATAAATCTAAGATGAAAAGTCAATCTGTATGCTTAATTACTTTATTTTGCTTTGCTTATTTGGAGTTGTGACTTTTCTGGGAGCGGTTATAGGTCTTGAATAAACATTTCTGTTTGTTGACTATTTTAATTTGTTGCGTTTTGTATTAACACACATATTTTGATTACCTACGTGGCCTAACGGTCATTACGCCGGACTGCCACACTGGACGTCCCGGATTTGATCCGCGGTCGGGTCAAGATGGAAAATGATATTTTTCAGAATGACCTGGATCTTGGATGTATAATATAGTATCCGTTATAACACAAGTCTCGAACTTACTTTGAGGCTATATCAATCTGTGTGATTTGTACGTATATATTATTTATTCACGATTGAAATGTGCGAAATTGACTTTAAAAGTGTTCTGAGAGGAATCTGTAGTTTAATTATATGTAATTTCCTTAAGTAACCATTAAACTTAAGTCTTAGGCTTTTAGCTATTCAAATAGATTGGTTGATGCAGTTGAGTTTTTGTAAGCCTGTAATTTAAAACATTGACTGCTAAAACATGCATCATTAGTATTTTTATTGGGTAAAAAAACAATTCTACAAAAGAATTTACTAACAATGTAAACAAAGAAAATGTAAACTTTATTATCATTATAGTTTCATCGAAAGCTCCTAAGGCTTGCAAACGACCCATTAATACGTTAATTTTATTTTGAAAAAACCAGCCAAGTGCAAAACGGTCTCTATAAATATATTTTTGTGAACTAGAATTCACGGTTTTCGGATTTTTTCCTTTTAACATGAGACTTGATGAGACATTGCATTTTCTGGCCATATTTTATGACTCGTTTTTGGTTTTGATTCCCATGTAATTATCCCTAAAAGATCCATATCTTTTGATTGCGTTAAAAGATCAATTATTTTATATGTTTATTTATCGGTATCTTCAACATTGCGTGATGTTAACCACCACTGAGGAACGGAAGGAAAGGTCCTAAGAGAGTTCCGTTTTTCCTACTCAGTTAAGAGACCCTAAGAATGGTCTGTCTGTACAGTCAGCTGCAAAGAAACCATAGAGTTAGAAAAAAAATTATTTTCCTTAGAGACACAGACAGCTGAGGATAAGCGGGATGTCAGATATGGTTTTTGCCTATGTTGGTAAAGGACAGGTAATATGTTCGGTGAGGTTCTTTTTGTCAAGTTTGACATTTTTGAATTTGAAGCACACTATTATGAACGTTTTTGGGCTTCATTTGACAATCAAGTTTGTAAGTATACTAAATAACGTTTTTTTTCTATGTCTATGAGAGAAACCTGACTTATTTAACCGAATTCTATCCTAGGGGGTTCAGGTTTATCTGCAGCTTCTTCTTCTTCTTATTGAGTGTGTTATTACTAACACTGGTGTCAGATTGGTGTCAGCTGTCTATACATGACCTGTCGAATTTACTACTATATAAATTCTCCCCACCCGTGTGGTTCCCGGGTTAGAATAGGACCACTCCATCTCATTCCATGAATGTCGTAAGAGGCGACTAAGGGAAATGCTTCCGATGGGCAACAGCGTCGGAAGCTCACAAAGCCAAAAAAAACTGCGTTCGCCAACCCGCCTGCCAAGCGTGGTGAGTATGGCAAATCCCCCCAAAATCTTGGGGGAGACCTTTATCCAGCAGTGGATATTTTGCGGTTGTAATGATGAAATTCTGCCTAGACATAAAGGTGGCAAGGTGATAGTGTCTATAAATATTGATTTGTCATGTGTTGCAAGTTGATGCGTCCGGCATACATCTCAATCAAATATACCTACACTGAATCAAAGAGTATGTAACAACCTTACAATTATACTTAATGAATGTTACCAAGTAGTGCAGGGTGATCAGAGATATTATTATAATAGTTGTGTCCTGTGTCGCTCTCATGTGAATTTTGGGGTAAAATATATAAAAATACAGGGTAATAGATAATAAAATATCATTTTATTTTAGACTAGCTGTTGCCCGCGGCTTAGCCCGCGTGAATTAAACTTAGATGAAAAATCTTTATGTGTTCCAAACTGTAGTAACCTAAACTCCAGTACTCAACATTGCAGTCATTTGGTTATCCCGTGTCCCGCGGTAATATATGTTGATAAATGGGAACAGATGTTCCAAATCTTCAATATTTATACGTCAGTAGAAAATGCTCATCAGGTTGAGCGACTTTTGCTAAGGCGCCATTTCCATATATGTAATAGTGTAGCTGGTCTCTTGGAGTTCTTCATCAGATGATCCTGGTCTTCGATTTTTATACGTCAACAGAAAATTCTCATCAGGTTGAACGACTTTTGCTAAGGCGCCATTTCCATTTATTTTATAGAGTAGCTGGTCTCTTGGAGTTCTTCATCAGATGTTCCAAAATCTTAAATTTTTATACTTCAGCAGAAAATACTCATTAGGTTCAACGACTTTTGCTAAGGCGCCATTTCCATATTTCTTATAGTTTAGCTGTTCTGTCAAGGTTCTCCATCAGGTGTTCCAGTTTTCAAAATCAATTATAGCCATATCTTGCCCAGACTTAATAGCTATACAACAAAAAAAGTTTTATTCAAATCCGTCCCGTAGTTTTTGCGTGAAACGCGTACATACATACAGACAGACAGACAAGAAATTCCAAAAAAAATTTTTTGCTTTCTATTATTCTTTTTAAGTGTCCCTCTATCCATTTCAGTCAAAAATACTAAATGTACAGACAAAATATTTTTAATGTTTTATTATATGTATAGATAAAAAATATTTTTCTACCCGTGTACTATTTAATCGAAATTCGTCGTAGATTTCGCGTGATTTAGTAACAAATATACTATCAATTTCACATTACATTACAATTACATTTATTATATTAGTAGGAGGTAAGATAAATATCTGAATAATATTATTCAGATTGTGGTTAGTTAGAACACGAAGGATAAGAAAAAAAACTCAAAGAAAATTACACAGAAAAATAAATATAGTTACAATACATACTTGTTTGTAAGAGGCTGGTATCAGAACTAAGCAGAACTTGTACCTCAGTACACCAGACACAGTACAAAATTAAACATACAAACAAAAGACAAAAGTATAAAATTAAAATTGTTATAAAATATAGTATCGTTGAGTTAGTATCCCATAACACAAGCCTCGAACTTTCTTTGGGGCTAGCTCAATCTGTGTGATTTGTCCGTATATATATATATATATATATTTATTTATTTGGGTTCCTATATAAAAACTTTATTTTAACTACAACTACATTAAAATGGCAACCCTGCCGACGGAAGTAGGTGTATGTTTCAAAGAATACCAGTTAATGGTTCAAACGATCGGGCGATCAATGAGCCAATAACATTCCGACTCAGAAAAAGAAGAGTTATGGCCGAGACATATATGTTTTGCATTATAAATGTTTTATGCTGTTGTCTAGCTTTTTTTGTACTTAAAGCTGTCATAACATAGAGGAAGCTATGCTGGTTCAGTCGGCGCTCAATTTTTATCATAAAGACGCTAGTTTAAATCTTATACAATGAAATGAAAATAAAAAAATATTTTATTAGGCTTAAAAATAGCACTTTTAAATCATCATATAATTAGTTGGTTGGCGTCAGAAAATTACTTTCAACTAAGGTTACTACCGCCTCCAAGCTCAAGTATAGGCGGCGCAAAACTCCACTGCTGCATTTTCACCAAAGACGTCACTTTACAACATTTGTGTTTTATAATTAAAGAAAGAACTATGTGGACGAATATACTAACATTGAATATATATATATTTTACAGAAATTTGAACGACCTCTGTATATGTACACGCTTTGGTCCTTAAGACAATGTGATAAGGTCTAAATTGGAAATATATCAATGCTTGTAAATTAGTAAATTTTTGACGTCAACTAGTTTGTAGCTCACTACTCAGCTATGGAATGCGCTACCATACTCCATCCGGTGTGCACAAACCCTAAGCAGCTTTAAATCTCAGGTTAAGTCGTATTACTTATCTCTATGATTCTTTCTTCTTTGTCTTGCTATCTCCTTCTTTTTCTATCTTTTGTTTACGTGTACGTTGTTCGCATAATTCCCTTTTGTGTAATGTATATATATATATACTAGCTTTTGCCCGCGGCTTCGCCCGCGTGAATTTCCCACGGGAACAGTCCTTTTTCCCGGGATAAAAAGTAGCCTATGTGCTATTCCAGGTCATTATCTACCTCTGTACCAAATTTCATCAAAATCCGTCCAGTAGATTTTGCGTGATTGAGTAACAAACATCCTCACAAACTCACAAACTCACATCCAAACATTCGCATTTATAATATTAGTATGGATATATATATTATATGTATATATGTAGGTTTATTGAATTATAGTATTGTATGTAGGTTTATGATAAGTTAAATGTATCCATACTAATATTATAAATGCGAAAGTTTGGATGTGAGTTTGTGAGTTTGTGAATTTGTGAGTTTGTGAGTTTGTGAGGATGTTTGTTACTCAATCACGCAAAATCTACTGGACGGATTTCGATGAAATTTGGTACAGAGGTAGATAATGACCTGGAATAGCACATAGGCTACTTTTTATCCCGGGAAAAAGCACTGTTCCCGTGGGAAATTCACGCGGGCGAAGCCGCGGGCAAAAGCTAGTTTATATATAAAATCAGTCTATTTTACTATTTTTCTCCTTAACCCAACCCGCACAACATAAATTTCGTCTTCAGCAACTTCTCAATTGGTTGCCTGGAAGAAATTGCTGTCAGCGATAAGGCCGCCTTTTGCGCATCTTCCTTTCTTCTTTTTTTTTAGTTGTAAGTTACTTTATGTATCTTAAAATGTAATTTCTTGTGTGTTTTTTGGACCGACTCTGATATCTCAAACAAATCAGCCGTTCTATACTATTTTACAATACATACTCGCCCAAAATATACAGAAAAGCTTTTTTTTTTGAGATATCACAGTCGATCCCGTACAAAAAGTTACACATTTTCATGAGTAATTTTACTAGTACAAATTTTGCATATGTTTTTAAAATTCAACCTGAATACATACATTGACGATTTAATAGTGCTATTTCTGCCTTTTTTAAATGAAAAAAACCTTAAAACTTTACTACGACTGAGCATAAAATATCTTCACGATTCTTGTCAGGAATAAAATGTATACTCTCAATAGGGGACCGGCCAAGGTATGAGGATTGTTAAAAATATGTAATTTTATGATAGAATTAAACACATTTAGCGACTTTTCAGCACGAGTTTATTCTCCTGAGCGGATTTATTAGAGTTCAAACTTTTAGGGAATGTCCATTTTCTACGCGTGACGTCATATGAATGCACGATTAGTTAGGGGCGTTTTGGTATCGCCCAAACATCGCTTAAAAATGTGAATTGTTTTTTGCTATATCTTGTGAAATACTTTGATTATGGATGTGATTCTTTTAGCGTCAAAAAAACAGTTGTCCGGTCCCCTATTGGCAGATGAGTTCCATGAGAAACTCGTCGGAAGAAGATATAGATATCACTCCTTTTACTCCAACGGTCAATGCAATTCTATTCCACTACTGAACAATGTGTTCCCACATATATTCGTCTTGGCAGTGATGTCACGTGCCTGCCTCGTCTCATCTGAAATACCTTTTATGTTCGTAAAAATATGAGTCCGTCCGTGGGACCACGGGTCTAACTACTTCCTTATTTAGCGGCAGGTGGTATCTCAAACTGAAAACTAATACCTTGGTATCCTGTCTTTGGAATATTAATGGAGTAAGAGTGTTTGAAATTGATATATACGGGTTAAGTAGAACATCCACTGCAAGCGTCTGCAGCTTCGCATATATTAGAATCAGGCGGAAATAAAAAGTTAAAATGATGCAAATAACAAGGACAGTCCGTTTCAACTAGTAAGTTTTACTGAACGGTCCTCCGTGCTAACTAGCCATACAGAATTTAACCATCATCGCTATCCAACAACGAAGATCTACAATGACTCGTTGATTAAACCATCACTCATAATCACATCGTTACATGAACTAAGTAAAAGATTGTTGTAAAATTATAAGTATCTAACACAAAGCTGAGCCAGTTATACATACATGTGCGTCACCTCTGTTGCCTAATGGTCATTATCCCAGGCTGTCACACTAGAAGTCCTGAGTTCAATCCCCGGTCAGGTCGAGATGGAAAATGATATTTTTCAGATGGACCTGGGTATTCGATATTTGTCTAAAATATGTACCGCAACCTATGAAAGCTAAACGAAGTGACGTACAAACATTGCATAAGCTAAGCGCTAACGCAGTGTATGTGCGGCGTTAAAACTTGTTAAGATCATAAAAAATAATTATTTTGACCACTAACTTATTTTGATTTCTGTGATTTTTATGTTATTACTACCTATGCCTCGAGGCTCCGCTCTATGCAGTGTGCTAGTTTAGGTTATACCAGTACAAAAAAATTCATCGAAATTCGCCCTGTATATAAAGTATTAGAAGAATGTGCGTGTTTGGTGTATAATAAAAAGTTCTTAGTAAATATTACTAAAAAAAACAGTGCGTTCAAAAGTGACACACTAATCTTTGTTGTGAGATCTGCATAATAAAGCCAGTTTTTGCATAGCAAACCTCCCACTATATTCAACGACCCCGACTTTGACGAATCGCATAGATCGAGTGGAGAAACCCGTGCCATTTGGTTATCAAATACATTGTTTAAGCACTTTGTATGTCGATCGATGACATTAAGCAGGTTATTGACATATTACTCGTATTGATGACTAACAATATAATAAAACAAGCTGCTCTCTATGGCTCTGCTCCCGTGGGAACTTTGGGATATAAATTATTCTGTGACTTTCTATGGTCCATTTATTCATAATTGTCCTATTATGTAAACAATCTTGCCACGTCTTTTTATGATTTTAAAATAGACTTTTTAGGAAATTACTTTCGTGGTTAATAAATGTTTTACTTTAGAATGTTTGGGTTTGAACTAATATCCGATTTATTTTCAACAAAATTAAACAAAAAGTACTGACAAGATTGTTTACATAATAGGACAATTATGAATAAATGGACTTTAAATATGTTGTTGGCGTTCTCGAAAATTCTACATTTTTAATATGTTATTATATGTGAAGACCTGTAAAGAGGGATTTTCCGAAACTCAAATTAAAAAAAAAATAGTTTCAGATGAATTCATAGGTGGCGCTTAGTAAAAGGCGAGACCATTAAAAAAGCAAAAATGCACGGTGTTGGCATTTAAAAAAAAAGTCATAAAAAAACATCTAAAAAGATTAATATTGTGATTTGTGCAACCGTCAAACTGTTATGTGATTTGTTTTTCTGCCTCTGGCTGTCAATAAAGAGCGCACAATATAGGTACAGCCATTATTACGACTCGGCTTTCAATAAAACGCCATCTGTTGAGACTTTTTTATACTGATTTTTTTTCTTAATTTATCTGTCAGAAAAATCGCTCATTGGCTTTGAAATTTGTATTTTGTTACTTTTATCAACTATTATATAAATTTAGCTGTTGGTCACCCGAATGTATAAAATATAATTAAAATAAAATAGTCTATGTGGACCTTGTCATTTTCCGACCTTGACATTTTCCGACATTGATATTTCACGACTTTGACGTTTTACGACTTTGACAAGTTCCGACATATTTGGCTTGTAATATAAATAGAGTAAAAACATGACACCTACACTCGCGACGTAGAGCAGACGTGTTGACAGATCGCATCAGCAGTGTCCGGGCGTCGCGCGCTGTGGCCGGCACTTTACTCATTCTATGTAAATTCACCGCCCACGCGCGCTTGCGTCCTTGCGAGTACAGGCTGATAGGTATTTCATTACTATAAGAATTAAATAAATTAATATTACTTTTCATTATGTTATAATTAAAACCGGTATTTTTTAGGGGCCAATTCCAATAATTATAAACGTAGATGTCGGGTCTCAATTGTGTCTCAAAAGCCAAAGAAATTGAAATACAGTGACAAGATTTCTCTATAAGATATTTTGTTACGATTTCTTTAGCTTTTGAGACACAACTGAGGCACAAACATTTACGTCTGTAATTTGTAGAATCAAAAGCCAACCATAATTTTTTTTTAGGTTTAAGATTCAAATTCAATTTCTTAATCACAAATTTCACAGTTCAGGAGCGTAGTAACCGCGGTGTGAAATTTATCTCTTATTCCAATAGAAGCAAACATATAAATTTAACATTTATGTGAAATAAATAACTCGGAGCCACCAACAGAAACTGCCCTGTTCGTTGTTTATTACGGACTCGGAACATAACTTTAGAGCCCATATTAGAAATATTTCTGCACCAAAATCGGCGACTTCCGAGCCATGTTTAACTTTATATATGGGGTGCGGCGTTTGAGAACAACTACTGAACTCTACTGTGTAACATCTTCTCATGATTGTTAAAGGTAATGTATATGAGGGATACGCTAAGGAATACGCGTCCATTGAATGGAAGTGGAGGCAGTAAGAGGGGAAGGGGTTGAGATCAATCTCACGTAAGATAGGTGTATTTGATTTTTAAATTTCCTATACATACATATAGAAATAACTTGCAAATACCAACAGTTTAAATTGTTATTGAATTTCACACAAAAAAATAATAAAACATTTCAAATTATACTGCGGCTGTGCAAAATTTGTCCCTTGCTACTGCTACTGGGACTGGTCGCTACACTTATTTCCTCATAAAAAAATATCAGTTTTATTATTATTACAACCTTTTTGGAATACAATTTATATAAATTTAAAAAAAAGTTAGGGAAAAACAAGCTTTTCTGAAATTTTTCACGCCTAAAAAATTTAACACCATGGCGCACTTTTGGACATTTTTTTACACGTGTATCAATTTACATCGAAATCCCTCGAGTAGATGTTGCGTAATTGATTAACAAACATACTCACACTCAACTCTCACACTTATAACATTTGAATTAGGTTTACATTAGACACATGCTGTATAAAAATCTTCCTACGCACGGGTCATTACGTATCAGCATTGATAATATCCGCGTCCCAGGCCGCAATCCCGTTCAGTACAACATGTATTAGTGTGGTATTAGAGCAAAATAACTAAGTGAAAAATAATAAATTATTAAAACAAGTAACAAAATAAAAAAAGAAAGACACCTATGAAGAGAGTGCTGAGTGTAGAGGAAGCGAGAGAGATCTGTAAGGATCGTAGCAAGTGGAAATCGCTAGTCTCTGCCTACCCCCATGGGAAAATGGCGTGATAATATGTATGTATGTATTAGCGTTGCAGGACTATCGATAGTTTGACTATCGATAGTTGACCTTGAAAAATACTATCGATAGGCCTATCGATAGCCAATAGTTTGCAATACTATTGATGATACCCAAAACTATCGATACTATCGATAGTATTGCTTTTCAATACTATCGATAGTATCGATACTATTGATGTTTTCTAGTCAATACTATAATACTATTGAATTTTTACAAGCTATCGATAGTGCAATAGTGTCGATTGTTTGTTGAAATTTAAGTGCCAATACTATCGATAGTATCGAAACTATCGATAGCATTGATTAGAAAACATGAATCCTATCGATAGTATTGAAAAGCAATACTATCAATACTATCGATAGTTTTGGGTATCATCAATAGTATTGCAAACTATTGGGTATCGATACTATCGATAGTATGACTATTTTTCAAGGTCACAATACTATTGACAATACTATCGATAGTCAACACTATTGCTGCAACGCTAATGTAGTATGTAAAATTGAAAATTTTGAAATCTCCCACGAATGTAGACGCGTTGATGTCTTTTCCTTACCCGAAACCTCGCATACGAAAGACTTCAACGAGTATGGTATCATCCTCATCCTAACTTGATATTATAAATTCGAAAGTCAGTTCGATTGTTTGTTTGTTTATTTATTTGCTTGTTACTTCTTCACGCTTTATCTACTGAACCAATCTTCCTGAAGTTTCGCATACACATAGTTAGAAGTACTGAGAAGGACATACCTTTCAGCCCGGAAAAAAGCACTGTTCCCATGGGAAATTCACGCGGGCAAAGCCGCGCGCAAAAACTAGTTTTAAATATTTAAAAAAAGTCGTCGTATCGTCGTATTTAAACGTTTGGAATGAGCTCTTGTAGCCGAAAGAATGAGATCCTCGCGCCGAGCTATAAGTCAGCTTGTCAGGTTGACGCGCGTGAAGCCGGGCCCGCTAGTGATTTACACGCCACTTGACAGCTGGTACCGATCGCAAAACAATCTGCAATCAAGTGCCTACTAAAAGTTTTTAATTGACTTTGATAAAATAACAAGCTGGTTAAAAATTAAGAAAAATAAACTAAAAATAAAACTAAAATAAATATATTTACAAAAAGACTAAATTAAATGCGAAAGTTTGGATGTGAGTTTGTGAATTTGTGAGGATATTTGTAACTCAATCACGAAAATCTACTAGTGGATTTCGATGAAATTTGTTACACGAATAGAAAATACCGGAAATATGTAGTACATACCGTGCTTTTTATCCCAAAATTTCCACAGGTGGGAAGCCCCGGAGCGCGGCTATATAGTTTTATAATTTTTTTTTTCCAGCGACCTCAATGGACTAATGGTTATTATGCCAGACTGCCACACCAGAGGTCCCGGGTTTGATCCCCGGTCGGATCAAGATAGAAAATTTGTATCCCATAATATACGTACATTTCGAAGTTTATTGAGTTAGCTCAATCTATGTGATTTATCCGTATATATTTTTTTCTGAATCTCAAGAATCAGCTCAACAACATTAGATACAGCTACGTGAACTGGTACCGATTGCAAAAAATATCGCAATTTTTTGACGAAAACTATTTTAACATCGACCAAACTATGGACAACGATTTTAATTAAAATCTAGGAAAATCGAAAATCTTGCAAAGCAAAATGCAGGTGGTTTTTATTTTAATTATTCCTGTCTATTAAATTAAATTCTTGTGAAAGTGAACCTTGTGTTGCGGACCGTACATTCTTCCAGCACAAAGCATTCCAGCGCAGTTGTAATACATTTCAATTTGATCGGCTCTGTTATTCCGAGTTATAACTGTCCTCTCTTGGACCACCGAGTCTAACTACAACCTGTTTTTAATTCATATGCAAAACATGGGATTTGATGTATAACATCTTTCCTATTTCCTGCATTCTGTAATTTTGTGAAAAGGTACAGTGTGTAATAGCCGTTATTTGGCCAAAAAACGCCGCTAGCTATCTAATGTCAGTATACAAAAAGTTGTCTACGCCCGAAACACGCCCACGCCCAATATTTGTGACTTAACTGCGATCCTGTAAACCGTTATAACTATTTCAATAACTTAACATTTGACTTAATGAAATACTTATATATGTTCTTGATTTTTATTTTTGAAGCATTAATATCAGAAGTATAATTATAGTTAAATCTCTCT
Organism: Ephestia elutella; assembly: GCA_018467065.1. NCBI lineage: Eukaryota > Metazoa > Arthropoda > Insecta > Lepidoptera > Pyralidae > Ephestia > Ephestia elutella. The sequence goes on along the minus strand of CM031580.1, from coordinate 16,861,564 downwards.
TCTTCGTTCTTCTTCTTATAGAGCTTTTCCATTTGTGGAGCTTGGCCGTCCGTTTCGCAAACTCTTCTCTGTTCGTCGCTATGCGAAATAGTTCTTCAACCCTGGTGAATTTTTGTATTTTTCTTAGCCATGATTTTTCTATTTTGCCATCATAATGAGTTGAAGCAGCTGATATCTGTAAATATTTAACTTTGCGCTTTTTACACGACTGACCAAAAAAGGAGTGTTATGTTTTCAGGGTTTGTGTATGTATGTAAGTTTCTTTATTCCACCTAAGTCCTGAACGGCTTAACAGATTTTGATGTGAGAGATATTTTTAGATTGCTTGCATTCCTCCGAGTAATATAGGCTATGTGAATTGTCAGTCGTGTTTTTTATTTTTTATTAATTAGCTTGTTGACAGTTTACAACAACATTCTAGTCTAGATATTGCAACGTTGCTATTTTTCTGAGTCCAACTGACACGGATCAATTACCTTTCTCTGAATTTCCTTAATTTTTAATGAATCACTATATAGGTTTAAACAAAAGATTCGTCGATCGATCGCAATGTTGGCCGTGTACATCCGTGTTAGAGCAAGAATGTCCACTCAAAAATAAAATAAAAATAGATCAGCGAAACATTTTCAAAGCGGTAATCCGACGTTTGAGACGCATTAATCCTATTACGACGGTAATCGAGCGGGCCCAATAACCGCGACTCCACGGATTATAAACCTGTCGCTTTTACATGTATGGCGTTTCCTAAGACTGAGGTACAAGTATGTTTATTTATTTACAGTATCCTTAGTGAGAAGGAGTGTATAGGAGTATATAAGAAATTCAGATAAAGAAACTGTTCAATTTATTTAGGTTCACTAAATGTTCGATAACAATAGTACATTGTTACCGAGTGGGTGAAAGTAATATTTTAAGCATCGAGACGGGGTTTGGCGCCCGAGCGTAGCGAGGGCGCCAATAGTTCAAGGGACTAAAAAAAGTCTTTCACCCGAGGTAAACACTGTGCTTTTCATTACGAATAATACTTTTCAATACGAATACAAGGAAGTAAAAATAAAAACATGAATTAGCTAAAGAAATAATAAGTATATTATATGGAAGCATAAACAAAACCCTAAACTTTAAAAAAATATAAGATCGGATTGCGATTTAGCTTCCAGCATATTTTTTTCTGTGGCCGACCAACTATTAAGCTATAGATTCTTTTTATTTGGTTCCACCATTGAAAAAATTATAAAAAAATCTATGTTATAAAAAATTATAACAAAATATTTCAATTTTACATAATATGTTGAATGGCTGTATAAAAAGTTGGAATATGGTTCAATAAAATAACGTGAAAATAGGACATTTTTTTTTAATAATTTGACAGCTGTCAGTTGAAAAAGATACCACCCTAGACTATTGAATCGTTCCTTAGTATAGACCAAGCCTATAATTCGCAAATCGTGACACGTCGATGCATCGCGTGGTACATCTTTTGACAATTAAATTCGATAGTGATGAGACATGTAAACTTTTCAATCATTAATCATGCTGCTTTTTTTAAGTATTTAATTTCGATTATAATAAAATAGAAGATAAATAAAATATTTGAGGCCTGTTTGCATTTTTATTTTGTAATATGAACTCTATACATTACTTTAAATTATTTCTCTTCTCTTCTCTCAGCCGAAAGACGTCCACTGCTGGACAAAGGCCTCCCCCAAGGATTTCCACAACGACCGGTCCTGCGCTGCCCGCATCCATGCGCAACCCGCGACCTTCACCAGGTCGTCGGTCCACCGAGTGGGAGGCCTGCCAACACTACGTTTTCCGGTTCGTGGTCGCCACTCGAGAACCTTTCTGCCCCAACGGCTATCTGTTCTGCGAGCTATGTGCCCCGCCCACTGCCACTTAAGTTTGGCGATTCTGCGGGCTATGTCGGTTACTTTAGTTCTCCTACGGATCTCCTCATTTCTGATTCGATCACGCAGGGAAACTCCGAGCATAGCGCGCTCCATCGCCCTTTGGGTGACCTTGAGCCTTCTTATGAGGCCCATAGTAAGCGACCACGTCTCTGTTCCGTATGTCATTACTGGCAACACACACTGGTCAAAGACCTTAGTCTTGAGACACTGCGGTATTTTGGACGAGAAGATATCGCGAAGCTTCCCGAACGCTGCCCAGCCGAGTTGGATTCGACGGTTGACCTCTTTCTCGAAGTTGGACTTACCTAACTGAACTGTTTGTCCCAGGTATACATAATTGTCAACAACTTCGAGTGTAGAGTCTCCAACCTTTAGAGGAGTGGGTGCGACACGGATATTAGACATGATTTTCGTCTTATCCATGTTTATTTTTAGACCCACTTGTTGAGAGGCTCTACAGAGGCCATCGAGCATTGTGCCTAGGTCTTCCAAGGTCTCAGCCATGACTACGATATCGTCAGCGAATCGAAGGTGAGTGAGGTACTCGCCGTTGATATTGATACCGAGTCCGCTCCAGTCCAGAAGCTTGAAGACATCTTCCAGGGCGGCGGTGAACAGTTTCGGAGATATAACGTCTCCCTGTCTCACCCCTCGCTTCAACTGGATAGGTTTCGAGCCTTGATCCTGGAGACGGACCGACATGGTGGCGTTTTCGTACAAACACTTCAGCGCTTCGATATATCGATAGTCAATTTGGCACCGTTGGAGAGACTGTAGCACAGCCCAGGTCTCGATCGAATCGAAGGCTTTCTCGTAGTCCACAAACGCCAAGCATAAGGGCTGATTATACTCCTCAGTCTTCTGTATAATCTGCCGCAGCGTATGTAAGTGGTCTACGGTACTAAAACCTTTTCGGAAACCGGCTTGTTCGGGAGGCTGGAAGTCGTCGAACCTGCGAGCGAGACGATTCGTAATGACTCTCGAAAACAGTTTGTAGACATGGCTCAGAAGTGCGATAGGCCTATAATTCTTCAATAAGGTTTTGTCGCCTTTTTTGAAGAAAAGTACCACCACACTTCTGTGCCATGCCGTAGGCGTTTGTCCCTCGAGTATGACGGAATCGAATAGCTTCTGAAGAGCTTTTAATACCGGTGTTCCACCTGCTTTCAGAAGCTCAGCCGTGATTCCATCATCACCCGGTGCCTTATTGTTTTTTAACTGTTTGAGAGCCATTCTAATCTCGTATAGGCTGACGTCCGGGATATCTTCGGTGTAGTGTCGGGTCAATCTGGCTCTTGGATCTTTGGCCAGATTACTGACAGGTGCGCGTACGCTGGTGTATAATTGTCCGTAGAACTTCTCAACCTCTTCCAACAGCTCCGGCTTCGACGAAATGATTCTGCCATCCTCAGTCTTCAGCTTGGTCAGTTGGCTTTGACCAACAGACAGATCCCTTGCAAACACTTTTGAGCCCTTATTTCGCTTAATCGCCTCTTTAATACGGTCAGTATTGAATTGGCGCAAATCGCGAGTTAGGGACTTGGAGATCTGTCTGTTAAGACGTCGATACTGAGCAGCCTCGTCAGAGGACTGCAGAACCAAGTTTCGTCTTTCTTCCATGAGTTTGTTGGTGAGGTCCGAGATCTTTTTGGTTCCTTTTGAACGGCGGGTTTTGAAGGCCTTAGACCCAGCTGTTCGGACAATTTGCACAAACCTGTCATTATAATCGTCCAGATTTTCGCAGTCTCCTAGGCATTCGAAGCGATTCTGCAACTCGAGCTGAAAGCTCTCGGGGTTTTGGAGCTGGATAGGCGCTGGTCGGAGCGTAGACTTCATCAGTCGACACCTTTCGAGTTTTATTCTAAGATTCAATGTGCCTCTTACCAATCGGTGATCGCTTCCTGTTTTTACGGCATTGGTCACAGAGACATCATTGAATATATGCCTCTTCGTCGACAAGATGAAGTCAATCTCATTTTTTGTAACGCCATTAGGATGCAACCATGTCCACTTTCGCTGTTTTGGCTTTTTGAAGAAGGAGTTCATCATAAAGAGGCCCTCCTTCTCCATAAAGCCGGCCAGCAGATGACCACGTGCATTCCTCGTTCCATATCCAAAATTCCCCACTCTCAGCTCATCATCGCTTCGTTTGCCCAGTTTCGCGTTAAAGTCCCCCATCACAACGGTAAAGTGGGTCTGGGAGCTATGTATGGCTCTAGAAATATCCTCATACATAGTCTCTACCTCGTCGTCGGAGCGATATGAGGGCGGTGCGTATACTTGTATTACCTTCAACGAATACCGTTTGGTAATTCTGAGTACAAGGTACGCTACCCTCGCCGAAACACTCTCGACCTGGACCACGTTGTTGACGAGGGACCTGTGGACAATAAACCCGACACCACCCTGGGACAGTTGGTCGCCCTCCCGGAAATAGAGCAGGTTTCCGGATTTGAGGATCATGGTGTCCTCCCCCTCTCTTCGGACTTCACATAATCCTACAATATCCCATCGTAACCTGCTCAATTCTTCCTCCAGTTCAGCGAGCTTCTCGTCGGTCCGCAGTGTGCACGTGTTGTAAGTTGCCAGGGCCAAGGGTCGTCGGGGTTGGTAGCCTGGCATCTGCCGGGGATTCTTAGCACCCCCTGCCCCGCCGTTACCGTGACCGCTACCAGAGTCCGGGATAGCGGGGCCGCCGGGGACTAGGGGCCGTGTTGTGGGTGTATCAACCATAGGGGGGTTTTGCCGTAATCGCCACGCTTGGCAGGCGGGTTGGCGATCGCAGTGTGATGTCATAGTACGCGGAAAGATGCTGCTGCCCATCCTCCGGTGTTTTAGATCCCTTAGTCGCCTCTTACGACACCCACGGGAAGAGATGGGTTGGTGCTATTCTAGGGCCACACCACAGGCCACACTTTAAATTATTTACATGTAACAAATGAACTCCATATTTAAATGAATCTATTAATTATGATATATTTTTGTGCGAGTGTCGGCTGTGCCAATCACTAATACATCTATCTTGTCATTTGTTCCTATCTTGTTTATGAATTTTCAATATTTTTTTTTTTTTTAAACAATAGGATTTGGCTTAAACAATCACTCTAGTAGTAGTAAGAAATTCGAACCTCAATGGATACCACGCTCCTCAGGCAACTTCAGACTTACTTTCAGGTACAAAATCCACAAGGCAAATAACGCAATTTTTATTAAAAACTAAATGTGACATTTTTTATTTTCAAAATTTTATTTGACTTTCGATTTCGGCCGAAATTGAGGTCGGGAGCCGAATATTAGATTTCGGTCACTAATCCAGTTTCTGTCAGACTCTAATAAATTGATTGATTACGATGAAAAAACAAGAAATGAGTGGAATTCTCTCTCTCTCTTTAGTCGTATTTCCTCATAACTGAGGGTCGTGGTCATTATATGGAATGAAACACACACAACGACTCTAATGGCATTTTTAATGGAGTGGTTTGCCATTGTCTTCTCCATTTCACATACTAGCTGATAATCATCAACCAGAGTGCAGGTTTCCTCACGATGTTTTCCTTCACCGGAAGCAAGTGGTGGTCGATGAAAACTAACATGAGTCAGATTGGTATACAAACTCATGTAGCCCGGGCAGGATTCGAACCTGGGATTTTGTATCTACAGGCGGGCGCCCTACCACTCGGCCACCACCGCTTGGAATTACGAATGTAGTAAACTACATATGCGACGAACCCATATTGTGTAGAATCAGGAATAGGATTAAGTTCCCGATTGCGTTAAATTAACGACTGTGTATAATTACGAATGTAGTAAACTGCAGCTGTGCTGAATCCATATTGTATGGGAATCACTAATAGGAAGAATCGCGTTTGTGTAATCGACACTCGAACTACAGTTGCCGATGTCTTAATGATGAGTCACCACTCCGATGTTATACATCAAAGACTCTCAATCGAAATGCAGTAGCTGCATAGTCACAGCAGCATTCCGTGGGATGCTCCAAGCAACTAAGATAAGTAAGTAATTAAAGCCCCCACTTTGCAATTGTAAACAGACTGGCCAGTGGTCTGCTTCCATTGGGAATTGGAAATAAATTAACTGAGTGAATTAAATCAGGATTGCTGATTTTAAGCCTTTTTGTCTTTTATTTTTAAATAGAATTAAGTAATAAGTAACTTAACTGTATTCATCAATTAGTTATATTACTTATTAAAACATAATTTAAATAAAAATTTTATAATTTTCAAAAACAAAAAAACGAATGTCATATCGAAAATTCTGAAACACCTACTTTTGTTGACCATCTTTACTTCCGAGTAATAAATATAAATGTGAAAAGGGATGTGTACATTATTAGGTCCTAATTTCTAAGCAGTTTTGGATAGAATTCAGTTTGGAATAATACTATAGGACAGGACTGATTTTGATGAAATGCCCCCACAGAATGAATGAATGAATAAATGTTTATTTGCAGTAAAAGTAAACACATCTATGGTAATTTTTATCCTGCAATATCCATGGAAGCAAAACCGTAAAACCAATAGAACCTCACCCTTAGCTACTAAATCCAAACACATCTAAGGAAATAGTTAAAGTGTCCATAGCTGCAGAAAAACCGGCAGATTCTCAAATGAGGTTATTTGAATAATTATTAGATCCATGTTGGTATCGACACGTTTTTGTGACCGACTGTTAAGGTGAGGTATTCGATAATTACGACGTGTGTAGCCTGTGTGTTCAGCCAAAGTAACGATAGATCATGGCGAGCTCTTCAACTCAGAAGGGTCTGGGCGCGTTTCGGGCGTTGACGATTCAGGAGTTTGGTTCGGGAGTTCATTAATCATCAATATACATCATCATCATCAATAGATATAATAAAACTGTAATTGGTCTGTGTCAAAGAAGATATTTAAGAAAAAGAACTGTGAGGGGTCTTCATAGGGCCAATAGAAGCCAAAACCATTTTTTGTAGAATTTTTGTCTGTCTGTCTTTCTGTCTGTATGTTTGTACGCACATCACGCAAACATTACTGGACCAAATTTAATGCGGTTTTCACAAAATCTAGCGTAGGTTTTATCTTGATACGCCGCTTAGAATCTGAGGTATAAACAATAGTAATTTACGCGTGGTAGAAGTTACGGGCATATGCTAGTATTCAATAAAAAAAAATGCCTTATTAGTGTGATTTATTTTCTTTTCTACGGTGGGGTGTGTTTGTGAATTTTAAACTGGTCTAATCGAATAAATAAATGTTGTTCTTTAAGACAAAATAAAAATCGATACTTAAAACTGATCTTAAATCACAACTCTTAAAGGAAAACTCAGTGAGAACTAGATGACACTAGTGTATGGCTGCTGTCGCTAGATGGCGATCGTTACGTCAAGGCAGATTTAAGGGCCTTTAAGCAACACTCCATGATAAAGCAAAAACAAGGACAATTATTGACATCCCTATCTAGAACAGCCACAGATAAATACCGATTTAGAAGATAACAGTAGCAATATCACGTAAATCTTCGCTTTTTTAGAAAATCCAATGAGATCTCTAGTAAATAAGGTCTTTTTAGTGCGACAAGTATCTTTTGGTACGTCTGTGAGGGCGAGACCTACGCTTTAAACAGGAAATTTTTATAGTTTAAATATTAGTTCGTTTTCCTATCACGTGCCAAAAATCCTTATCACACAATATTCAAAGTATCAAAGATAAATTTAAGAAGTTCAAGTCATAATTTCGCCCAAAGTAGCTTGACGTTATTCAGACTATGAAAAAGCGGGCAATATGAAAAATGCCCCTATTCATCACTTGGTCCATAACATATAATAATATAACATACGCAAAGCCTTACTAAATATGTGAAAAACTAGATTTTCCAGAGATAATATAGCTCTGCAAACTCTTGCGCACAATTTTTGACAATAGCATAAAATTCCTTTTAAATAAACATCCTTATTTATTCCCTAGCTCATTGCATTCGTTCCGTCTTTAGCACACAATATAGTACAATTCTGCGCACACAATACGTTGTTAGCCTCGTCATTGCGCTGTAAGGCAGATATTCCATAGCTGAACATAATTATTATGAGTAACCTTCTAGTATTATAAATGCGAAAATATATCCATATTGTTGTTATGTTTACTCCATCACAGCTGGGCACACAGATAAGTTTATAGTGCAATAAACCATACAATACTTCTTATCCCTTTCAAAATTCCTTAGTAATATTTAATATTAGCTTTTGCCCGCGGCTTCGCCGATGAAGGGTACCCTATTTTTACACGACTGACCAAAAAAGGAGTGTTATCTTTTCAGGGTTCATGTATGTAAGTATGTATGTATGTAAGTATCTTTATTCCACCATAAGTCCTGAACTGCTGAACAGATTTTGATGTGAAAGGTATTTTTAGATTCCTCTCATTCCTCCGAGTGACATAGGCTATGTGAGTTGCCAGTCGTGTTTTTTATTTTTGAATAATTAGCTTGTCTTCTCCGTATATCTAACTTCGTGTATGCAAAATTTCAGGAAGATTGATTCAGTAGATAAGCGTGAAGAGGTAACAAACAAACTTCCTTTTTGTTTCGTGTGGAAAGACCCTCGTCTCGTCCATCCAGCCACGAGAAGCCGGACGGGTATGTGGGACTTGAACCCACGAAAACCACACGGTGGTGTCAACAACTACCGCATTTGTGCCATGACCGTTTGATCGTGTGCTTCTCTCGCTCCACAGCCCCGGCGCGGCGGCCGCTACCACAGCGGCCCCAGCGCGGCTCGCTCTCGAACCACCTCTCCAGCGAGAGGGTCGGAACGGCCAGCGGGATAGCTGCCAAAATTTCCCGCTAGGGTAAAGGCGCACTTGAGACGGATGCGCCTTTCTACCCGAGGGCCGTTAAGCCGGGCGACGGAATCCCTTTTCCGCCACCCAACCAGCCCTCAACTTTTTGGAACTTGACCAAGTCAGGCCCTACCACATCTCAGCCACAGAGGATAGGTTGTCCCTATCCACTGTGATCGAGACAGGCCCACCACACGTGTCGGCCGCAGCGGACAGGGAGAGCGGCACACCGCAATACCGACACGCCCCTTCCCCTGCGGCCCCACCGACACCGTGCCCAGCGCCACGGCCACGCTCGGTCGCGGAGGATAGGGAGAACGGCGCACCGCAATACCGGCACTCCTCCTCCCCCGCGACCCCTACCACGGCTGTGAGAGTAGGGCGTGTGTGCCCCCTACTACCACAGCCAGGCCACTGAAAGCGGTCTCCTCCCGACCCGGGGTCGTCACTCCCGGGCCATGGGTTCCTATTGGCTTCCCAGCGGTCCCGCTTCCCGCTGGTACTGAGCCCCCCATCGCTACAAGATTGGAACCCGTTCGGGGGGGTTGTGAATGAATCCTATCCTAACCCACCCAGTGTTATTTTTGCTTAATTTCATTTAAAGGGGATTCTGATGAACTGATGAATTAATGGGGATCCTCTGGAGAATTGAGCTAGGGGATCATGGTAGACGACGTGTCATAAGTTTTCATTCTCATAAAGTCGTTGCGTGTGTCACATTCCACGTAAAATCACAATAGGAGGATAGCGTTATCTACCGCACCAGTGGACGAACGCCCTAACGCTACATGACTTGCTATTAGCTGATCTAGACTGGAATCTCGACCTGGAGCGATGAATTCAAATCTGGATATTGTTGCGATTGCCTCGTCACGAGCTTGGCTAGCTTTGGAAGAAATTGTGTTGATTTTTGGAGAAATTCGCAAGCCAAGCCACTTATATACTTATACAAATTATTTTTTGCGGTTCTGGGTGTATATGTTTTGTGTTCATCAAAGAACACACGCACGATACAAGCTTCAATGGTTACTGTAGATTTTAAGTTTACTGTGCTTAGAATGGACTATTTATTAGAGTGGACCATATTTTATTCATTCCTCACATATACGTTAACTTTTGATTAATATTTATTAACTTGCTCTCGCAATTTCAAAATAACTGTACTAGTTAGTGATAATCCCGCTTTTTTCTACTCGTGCACCAAATTTTTTATGAAGATTTTGCATGATTAAGTAACAAACATCATCTCAAGTACTCACACCCATCCAAACTTTCGCATATACATATAATTGTCTCCGTTTCAGCTTGGCGCTTTGGTATGTCTGTGTGTTCTCCTCTAGAGGTCGCAATTCTCAACCGATTTCTGTGAAATTTTTGGAGCAGGTTCGATCAATATACGAAAATCGATAGTCGACCATTCCGTTCCATTTTTTGGAAATTTTAAAAAATGGCAGAGTTCGCACAAAGGTTACGCCTTTGGATTTTGTGGTTCTTACGACCATTTTGTGTTGAGCTCACAGAGACACTAGTATTAGAAGGATTAAGAAAACCAACAACTTAACTTACTTTAACAACAACTTGGGATCGAAAAAAGGAGTTTCACAAATGTTCTTAGTTAAAGGTATCCCTGATATTGCACAATGGACTTTTTATGTCTTAACTCATTAACTAAGCAATATAAAAAGAAAATGTAGACCTCCCACAGTCACAATCACTGACAAGAGATATTACACATCTACGTTTCACCGTTACGTTTTCATTAACAAGATCTTGCGCCCCAAGGGCCTATGCACTCACAACCTACAATCATACTCGTATGTTACTTGCGGAAATCGAACAAATAAATTAAGAATAACTACAACATAGCATGCTACCGTTGACGCTTGGGGTGCAGATAACCAAGATCCAATATAGTTATGTTAGCATTCTTACGCTATGTTAGACTAGATGAATAGTAAAAACGAGACGAGACGACGACGAGTAGACGAGTTAAATAGTAAAACAAAAACTAAGTACCTAATTGAGTTGTTTTTGAGATTACCCTCCCCACCATGCACCTCTATAGCGGCGACGTGTACCTATCCGCCAGGGTGCACAGAATACTGTTGTGACTGCCCCGCACTCTGCGGATAAGAGAAGTTGTTTTTTTGTGGATAAGGGCCGCATACCCATTAATGTTGTATTCGGCAAACATTAATGACGCACTGCAGCCGCCATTATACAGTCAACTTATAAAATCAAACTTCTCAAATTAATTCCAAATTGACCTCATTAAATAATCAATCTATCTTATATTAATAAAATTGGACGCTGACTTATTGGTATATCAACGCAGAGACGAAACCGCTGAAAGTAAAAACTTGAAATTTTGTAGAGATATCTTTATATGTAAGTGAGCACTAAGAAAGGTATCTTGGAATATCCACCCCTAAGGGGATGAAATAGATCACGCGGGAGAAGACGAGGGAAAAGCTAGTATAATATAAAAAAAACAGAGTGTATGGGAGCACTTGCAAAGGATTTCCCGAAATTCTCGAACAAAAACAACGATTTTCACTGACTGAGCAGAGAGCTGAAATCACATAAGGGCAATGATTCGGCAGTTATTGTCGAACATGAAAATGATAACCCCCAATTTAGTTTAGTTATTTAATAAGGGTTACGAAACGAAACAGTTGCCAAATGGGATGTAGCTAATTTTAGATTTGCATCGCTAGCTGGGTTCAATATATTAACCACCACCAGCACCACCCACCACACCACCAGCCACCACCAGCCACCACCACCAGCCACCACCGCCAGCTCTTCATGGATGCGGAAGACCAACAACAGGAGAGAATGGAGAAACATTGGAGAGGTGTATGCTCAACGGTGGGCAGTTATACGCTGAGGAAGAAGAAGAGAAGAAGAAGAATATTTAAATAATCACGTAGAACGCGTGGGTTAGATCCGATCGTAAAGAGAAACCCGTGTCATCAACGGGGACTATTAATTACATGACTATCCGTGTACCGTTCTGAACCCCCAAGCGATGTATAAGCACGTCGTGTTTTACGCAGAATTAATTGATATAGCTCGAATGTGATATCGTTAACGGAAGCTGTTACTGCCGGTTATATTGAGTTATTTATCGCACTGATAGATAATTTATTTATTGATATCAAAAAGACATATGTTACAGTTACAATAATAGTAATTAATATGTATATCTATACCAAATTACAGCTTCATAGTACTTATAGTCTCTGAGCTAAGCCTCGGACAGACAGACAGATGGACAGACATTGGAGCAGTAGAGACTCTCAAATAATAGTATTCTCAGGGTTAAGATATTTTATTGATAAAAGAATAAGTATACACATGACGAAACTATAAGGGTTCCTTGTTTACTTCGGAACCCTAAAAAGAAAGAAAGTTTTTATCGCAAGAAGTATGGGTTAATACCAACCAATAATACTTAAATAAAAAAGTTTCTATTGTGACCGGAAATATCTCAAAACAATAGACAGTTCAATTATTCAATTTAAAAACAGAATGCCCTATCTCATTGACAGCTGTCAGACTGACAGTATGTAACGTAATAGTTTTATAAAAATACAATGCAAAGAGATAATTGAGACTGGCATTCGCATACATGTAAAGATAAAACAATGAAATTTTGCCTAAAGGTCTATCAGATGTGTTTATTGTGTTTCTTTTCTTCATTGAACACTTGGACTGGACAGAGCATTATGTTAAGAGAATGGTTAGTATGGTACTATTTACGTATAGGCATTGTAGAAATATTGTTTTATTCAAGTAATAATAACTATTTATACTTTTTTGTGGCCTGTGGTGTGGCCCTAGAATAGCACCAACCCATCTCTTCCAGTGGGTGACGTAAGGGGCGACTAAGGGATTTAGAATACCGGAGGATGAGCAGCAGCATCTTTCCGCGTACTATGCCATGACACTGCGATTGCCAACCCGCCTGCCGAGCGTGGCGATTACGGCAAAATCCCCCATGGACAAGGAAATCCTTGGGGGAGGCCTTTGTCCAGCAGTGGACGTCTTCCGGCTGAGAGAGAGAGATACTTTTTTTTAGCTTCACATTAAAAATCTCTGGATGTCTAGAATAAAGACTTTACCGGACAGTTAACGAGACACAATAGAAGTTAAATTGTTGTTACTGCTATATGCTGCTATAACAGTGTCTAGAAAGTGTTAAGGGTCAGTGTGCGCAGAGAATCCGGGCAAACGAAATGGCGGGAGGGTTCGGTACCGAAAAATTTACCGGGTAAAAAAAATACCGGTAAAAACCTCGACCCGGCACTACGTCTGTCCGACTAACCTAACCTATACGCAGTCTGCTACCACTATAGCTTATAAAGGGAGCTATAGAACCCTATGTACTAATAACTAAGTAACTAAATTACAAACCACTTACCAAACTGAATCTTCTTAATCTTCGGATCCAACTTCGAGTGTCTTCGGAAGGGGATGCGGTCCCTAAACACCCAACCTACCCCGAGATCTCTTCCCCAGAATAAATACGTAGGTTTCTTCCAGCAGTTCCACTCGGCGACGGGATTCGGCGCCTCCAGGCAGCCACGTTTCGCATCTCACAAGAAACAGTCACAATAACAGGGTTTTTCACAAACACAAACGTTCAATAGTTATTTAACAAAAGGAAGCTCACAATTATAACTCAAATCGGTTATTACAAACAAAATTAACGCCACGCCGCGCGGCTTCAAAATGCAACAACACAAGATGGTGGCTATAGCCCCGCAATATATCCCGCGACACGGCCTCGTGCGCGCGCGTTCAAAGGACGACTGAATGTCGACGGCCGGAAGCCGTCTGCGCAATGTTGCCAGGAGGCAAACGCAATGGCTATACGTAATGCCAGCTATACACGGCGCTGCTACCATGCGACAGTGCACAGAGTTTATAAGCATCAACAATTTTTATTACAAACAGTCAGAAAGCTTGAATAAGAAAGTTAGATTTCACCCCCGACCGCTGTAACACAGATTACTTAAAACTATACAAATGGAAAGCTTCCTAAGAGACGACAAAATTCATACCTATTCTTATAGGGCTATCACTTGGTTATTGAAAAAAAAAACATATTATTTCTATTTTTGGTATATTGAAAGAAAAACAGTTTAACATTGAAAGTGTACTTAATCTACTTAAGTTGTACTTACTGAGTATTTCGAGTCGAATAGCGAAAACTCCATGCAAATTGTATTAGTAGTTTTTGAAAAATTACGAAAAGGTCCAATCTATATCTATACCTTTCATTGAAATTCTTTTTGCCGTCCAGGCACAAAAAACGGAACATAGGTAGCTAGGTATACCTACTCCAATATAGTAACTATGTGTTCACATTTATAATAGGTACTAGTTTTTTTTATTGCGCGAGGTGCAAGCACCTCGCGAGAGGGGCAGGCTCGCTTTTACGGCGCAATTCCGATTGCATGAAAAAAAGTTTGGGAAATAATGAAAAAGTCATCTACAAAGAAATGTTGTCGGTTGGGATTACTTTCTCTCACTTTTCTTCAACTTCCCCCCTCACCCCCTACGTTTCCCCAACTTCCCCCCTCATCCCCCACCTTCCCCCCTCACCCCCCCACCTTCTCCCCACTTTTTCCCAACATCCCCCAACTTCCCCCTCACCCCCACCTTTTTTCAACTTCCCCCTCACCCCCCCACCTTTTCCCAACTTCCCCCTCACCCCCCACCTTTTTCAACTTCCCCCCTCACCCCCCACCTTTTTTCAACTTCCCCCCTCACCCCCCCCCACCTTCCCCACACCATTTTCCAACTTCCCCCTCACCCCCCACCTTCTCCCCACCATTTTCCAACTTCCCCCCTCACCCCCCACCTTCCCCCCACTTTTTCCCAACTTCCCCCCTCATCCCCCACCTTCCCCCTTCAGCCCCTCACCTTCTCCCCACCATTTTCCAACTACCCCCCTCACCCCCCACCTTCCCCCCACTTTTTCCCAACTTCCCCCTTATCCCCCACCTTCCCCCCTCACCCCCCCACCTTCCCCCCACTTTATCCCAACTTCCCCCCTCACCCCCCCACCTTCTCCCGACCATTTTCCAACTTCCCCCCTCACCCCCCACCTTCCCCCTACCTTTTACCAACTTCCCCCCTCACCCCCCCACCTTCCCCCTACCTTTTCCCAACTTCCCCCTAACCCCCCACCTTCCCCATACCTTTTACCAACTTCCCCCTCACCCCCCCACCTTCCCCCTACCTTTTCCCAACTTCCCCCTCACCCCCCTTCCCCCTTCACCCCCCACCTTCCCCCACTTTTTCCCAACTTCCCCCTCACCCCCACCTTTTCCCAACTTCCCCCTCACCCCCCCACCTTTTTTCAACTTCCCCCTCACCCCCACCTGTTCCCAACTTTCCCCCTTCACCTCCCACCTTCCCCCCACAATTTTCTAACTTCCCCCTCACCCCCCACCTTCTCCCCAACATTTTCCAACTTCCCCCTCACCCCCCACCTTCCCCCTACCTTTCCCCAACTTCCCCCCTCACCCCCCCACCTTCCCCCCACTTTTTCCCAACTTCCCCCCTCACACCCCACCTTCTCCCCACTTTTTCCTAACTTCCCCCTCACCCCTTATGTTTCCCCAACTTCCCCCTCACCCCCCCACCTTCCCCTCACTTTTCCCCATCTTCCCCCTCACCCCCACCTTTTTTCAACTTCCCCCCTCACCCCCCCCATCTTTTTTCAACTTCCCCCCTCACCCCCCGACGTTTCCCCAACTTCCCCCCTCACCCCCCCACCTTTTCTCAACTTCCCCCCTCACCCCCCCACCTTTTTTCAACTTCCCCCCTCACCCCCCACTTTTTCCCAACTTCCCCCTCAACCCACCACCTTCCCCCCCCCCGAAATCCCCATCAAAGTTTGTATGAAAAACCGAAAATTAGTATGGGGGGGGGAAAAAGTCAAGGAAAAAAAAACCGACCCCGGCTCTGGTCGTCGCCGCGTCCTCTGTGACATTTGGTCGAGCACCCCCCCTCTATCTCTTACCGTTTCCGCGGGCAGTACCCCATGTCGCTGATGGTCTACTCTCCGGTCCACTTTCGTATTTTTCCCGGTGCCTCCGCCCCCCCTCTACATATCACCATCATTACTTTTTCCGAATTCCGACTTTCGTAGAACAAACAAACCCCTTCCCTTCGGCTGCTCTGATGTAGGGGGGGGAAAAAAAAATGTCCAAAAAAAAAAACCACCACCCGGTCCGGGGTCCCAAGGCCAGCCCGAACGATATCGTCTATGGCGACGAGATTCTGGGACGTCGCCTTCCCCCCTCGAAATCCCCATCAAAGTTTGTATGAAAAACCGAAAATTAGTATGGGGGGGGAAAAAAAAGTCGAGAAAAAAAAAACCGACCCCGGCTCTGGTAGTCTCCCAGGGTCCTCTATGACATTTGGTCGAGCAACCCCCCCTATCTCTTACCGTTTCCGCGAGCAGAACCCCATGTCGCTGATGGTCTACTCTCCGGTCCACTTTCGTATTTTTCCCGGTGCCTCCGCCCCCCCTCTACATATCACCATCATTACTTTTTCCGAATTCCGACTTTCGTAGAACAAACAAACCCCTTCCCTTCGGCTGCTCTGATGTAGGGGGGGGAAAAAAAAATGTCCAAAAAAAAAAACCACCACCCGGTCCGGGGTCCCAAGGCCAGCCCGAACGATATCGTCTATGGCGACGAGACTCTGGGACGTCGCCTTCCCCCCCGAAATCCCCATCAAAGTTTGTATGAAAAACCGACAATTAGTATGGGGGGGGGAAAAAAAAGGGGAGGAAAAAAAAAACCGACCCCGGCTCTGGTAGTCTCCCAGGGTCCTCTATGACATTTGGTCAAGCACCCCCCCCCCTATCTCTTACCGTTTCCGCGGGCAGTAGGGGTACTCAGTCCAGAACAGCTCCAATTTCCACTTTCGCATTTTTTCCGGTGCCTCCTCGCCCCCCTCTAAACATCCCCATCATCACTTATTGCGATTTCCGAATTCCGTGGAACAAACAAACCCCTTCGCTTCGGCAGCTCTGATGTAGGGGGGGAAAAAAAAAATGTCCAAAAAAAAAAAGAAATGTCCAAAAAAAAAACCACCACCCGGTCCGGGGTCCCAAGGCCAGCCCGAACGATATCGTCTATGGCGACGAGACTCTGGGACGTCGCCTTCCCCCCCGAAATCCCCATCAAAGTTTGTATGAAAAACCGAAAATTAGTATGGGGGGAAAAAAAGGGGAGGAAAAAAAACCGACCCCGGCTCTGGTAGTCTCCCAGGGTCCTCTATGACATTTGGTCGAGCACCCCCCCCCTATCTCTTACCGTTTCCGCGGGCAGTAGGGGTACTCAGTCCAGAACAGCTCCAATTTCCACTTTCGCATTTTTTCCGGTGCCTCCTCGCCCCCTCTAAACATCCCCATCATCACTTATTGCGATTTCCGAATTCCGTGGAACAAACAAACCCCTTCGCTTCGGCAGCTCTGATGTAGGGGGGGAAAAAAAAAATGTCCAAAAAAAAAAAGCCACCACCCGGTCCGGGGTCCCAAGGCCAGCCCGAACGATATCGTCTATGGCGACGAGACTCTGGGACGTCGCCTTCCCCCCCGAAATCCCCATCAAAATTTGTATGAAAAACCGAAAATTAGTATGGGGGGGGAAAAAAAAGTCGAGAAAAAAAAAACCGACCCCGGCTCTGGTAGTCTCCGAGGGTCCTCTGTGACATTTGGTCGAGCACCCCCCCGCTATCTCTTACCGTTTCCGCGGGCAGTACCCCATGTCGCTGATGGTCTACTCTCCGGTCCACTTTCGCATTTTTTCCGGTGCCTCCTCGCCCCCCTCTAAACATCCCCATCATCACTTTTCGCGATTTCCGAATTCCGTGGAACAAACAAACCCCGTCTCTTGGGCAGCTCTGATGTAGGGGGTGAAAAAAAAAAATGTCCAAAAAAAAAAACCACCACCCGGTCCGGGGTCCCGAGGCCAGCCCGAACGATATCGTCTATGGCGACGAGACTATGGGACGTCGCCTTCCCCCCCGAAATCCCCATCGAAGTTTGTATGAAAAACCGAAAATTAGTATGGGGGGGAAAAAAAAGGGGAGGAAAAAAAAAAACCGACCCCGGCTCTGGTCGTCGCCGAGGGTCCTCTGTGACATTTGGTCGAGCACCCCCCCTCTATCTCTCACCGTTTCCGCGGGCAGTAGGGGTACTCGGTCCAGAACTGCTCCAATTTCCACTTGCGCATTTTTTCCGGTGCCTCCTCGCCCCCCTCTACATATCACCATCATCACTTTTTGCGATTTCCGAATTCCGTGGAACAAACAAACCCCGTCTCTTGGGCAGCTCTGATGTAGGGGGTGAAAAAAAAATGTCCAAAAAAAAAAACCACCACCCGGTCCGGGTTCCCGCGGCCGCCCCGAACGATATCGTCTATGGCGACGAGGCTCTGGGACGTCGCCTTCCCCCCCGAAATCCCCATCGAAGTTTGTATGAAAAACCGAAAATTAGTATGGGGGGGGAAAAAAAAGGGGAGGAAAAAAAAAACCGACCCCGGCTCTGGTCGTCGCCGAGGGTCCTCTGTGACATTTGGTCGAGCACCCCCCCTCTATCTCTCACCGTTTCCGCGGGCAGTACCCCATGTCGCTGATGGTCTACTCTCCGGTCCACTTTGGCATTTTTCCCGGTGCCTCCGGCCCCCCCTCTACACGACCCCATCATTACTTTTCCCGAGTTCCGACTTTCGTAGAACAAACAAACTATGTCAATCAGTCAGTGGTATTGTAGCCTTATATAGTGTTAACTAGTTTTTTTTATTGCGCGAGGTGCAAGCACCTCGCGAGCGGGGCAGGCTCGCTTTTACGGCGCAATTCGATTTTTTTGGGAAATATGCAAAAAGTCATCTACGTATATTGGTTGTCGGTTTGGATTTGGTGAAATTCCGATAGTTTTGTTTATTGCGCGAGGTGCAAGCACCTCGCGAGCGGGGCAGGCTCGCTTTTACGGCGCAATTCCGATTGCATGAAAAAAAGTTTGGGAAATAATGAAAAAGTCATCTACAAAGAAATGTTGTCGGTTGGGATTACTTTCCCTCACTTTTCTTCAACTTCCCCCCTCACCCCCTACGTTTCTCCAACTTCCCCCTCATCCCCCACCTTCCCCCTCACCCCCCACCTTCTCCCCACTTTTCCCAACATCCCCTAACTTCCCCCCTCACCCCCACCTTTTTCAACTTCCCCCTCACCCCCCACCTTTTCCCAACTTCCCCCCTCACCCCCACCTTTTTCAACTTCCCCCTCACCCCCACCTTTTTTCAACTTCCCCCCTCACCCCCCCACCTTTTTTCAACTTCCCCCTCACCCCCCCACCTTTTCCCAACTTCCCCCCTCATCCCCCACCTTCCCCCTTCACCCCCTCACCTTCCCCCCACTTTTTCCCAACTTCCCCCTCACCCCCCACCTTCCCCACACCATTTTCCAACTTCCCCCTCACCCCCCACCTTTTCCCAACTTTTCAAACTTCCCCCTCACCCCCACCTTCCCCTACCTTCCAACTTCCCCCTCACCCCCACCTACCTTTTCCCAACTTCCCCCTTCACCCCCCACCTTCCCCCACCATTTTCCAACTTCCCCCTCACCCCCACCTTTTCCCAACTTCCCCCTCACCCCCCACCTGTTTTCCCAACTTCCCCCTTCACCCCCCACCTTCCCCCACCATTTTCTAACTTCCCCCTCACCCCCCACCTTCCCCCCAACATTTTCCAACTTCCCCCTCACCCCCACCTTCCCCCTACCTTTCCCCAACTTCCCCCTCACCCCCACTTTCCCCCACTTTTCCCAACTTCCCCCTCACCCCCCACCTTCCCCCACTTTTCCCCAACTTCCCCCCTCACCCCCCAACCTTCCCCCTACCTTTTACCAACTTCCCCCTCACCCCCCACCTTCCCCCTACCTTTAACCAACTTCCCCCTCACCCCACCACCTTCCCCCATCTTTTCCTAACTTCCCCCTCACCCCTTATGTTTCCCCAACTTCCCCCTCACCCCCACCTTCCCCTCACTTTTCCCCAACTTCCCCCCTCACCCCCCACCTTTTTTCAACTTCCCCCTCATCCCCCCATCTTTTTTCAACTTTCCCCCTCACCCCCACGTTTCCCCAACTTCCCCCTCACCCCCACCTTCCCCCACTTTTCCCAACTTCCCCCTCACTCCCCACCTTCCCCCACTTTTTCCCAACTTCCCCCTCACCCCCACCTTTTCTCAACTTCCCCCTCACCCCCCACCTTTTTTCAACTTCCCCCTCACCCCCCACTTTTTCCCAACTTCCCCCTCAACCCCCCACCTTCCCCCCGAAATCCCCATCAAAGTTTGTATGAAAAACCGAAAATTAGTATGGGGGGGGGAAAAAAAGTCAAGGAAAAAAAAACCGACCCCGGCTCTGGTCGTCGCCGAGGGTCCTCTGTGACATTTGGTCGAGCACCCCCCCTCTATCTCTTACCGTTTCCGCGGGCAGTACCCCATGTCGCTGATGGTCTACTCTCCGGTCCACTTTCGTATTTTTCCCGGTGCCTCCGCCCCCCCTCTACATATCACCATCATTACTTTTTCCGAATTCCGACTTTCGTAGAACAAACAAACCCCTTCCCTTCGGCTGCTCTGATGTAGGGGGGGGAAAAAAAAATGTCCAAAAAAAAGACCACCACCCGGTCCGGGGTCCCAAGGCCAGCCCGAACGATATCGTCTATGGCGACGAGATTCTGGGACGTCGCCTTCCCCCCCCGAAATCCCCATCAAAGTTTGTATGAAAAACCGAAAATTAGTATGGGGGGGGAAAAAAAAGTCGAGAAAAAAAAAACCGACCCCGGCTCTGGTAGTCTCCCAGGGTCCTCTATGACATTTGGTCGAGCACCCCCCCCCTATCTCTTACCGTTTCCGCGGGCAGTACCCCATGTCGCTGATGGTCTACTCTCCGGTCCACTTTCGTATTTTTCCCGGTGCCTCCGCCCCCCCTCTAAACATCCCCATCATCACTTTTTGCGATTTCCGAATTCCGTGGAACAAACAAACCCTACCCCGTCTCTTGGGCAGCTCTAATGTAGGGGTGAAAAAAAATGTCCAAAAAAAAACCACCACCCGGTCCGGGGTCCCAAGGCCAGCCCGAACGATATCGTCTATGGCGACGAGACTCTGGGACGTCGCCTTCCCCCAGAAATCCCCATCAAAGTTTGTATGAAAAACCGAAAATTAGTATGGGGGGGAAAAAAAAGGGGAGGAAAAAAAAAACCGACCCCGGCTCTGGTAGTCTCCCAGGGTCCTCTATGACATTTGGTCGAGCACCCCCCCCCTATCTCTTACCGTTTCCGCGGGCAGTAGGGGTACTCGGTCCAGAACAGCTCCAATTTCCACTTTCGCATTTTTTCCGGTGCCTCCTCGCCCCCCTCTAAACATCCCCATCATCACTTATTGCGATTTCCGAATTCCGTGGAACAAACAAACCCCTTCGCTTCGGCAGCTCTGATGTAGGGGGGGGAAAAAAAAAATGTCCAAAAAAAAAAAGCCACCACCCGGTCCGGGGTCCCAAGGCCAGCCCGAACGATATCGTCTATGGCGACGAGACTCTGGGACGTCGCCTTCCCCCCCGAAATCCCCATCAAAGTTTGTATGAAAAACCGAAAATTAGTATGGGGGGGGAAAAAAAAGTCGAGAAAAAAAAAACCGACCCCGGCTCTGGTAGTCTCCCAGGGTCCTCTATGACATTTGGTCGAGCACCCCCCCCCTATCTCTTACCGTTTCCGCGGGCAGTACCCCATGTCGCTGATGGTCTACTCTCCGGTCCACTTTCGTATTTTTCCCGGTGCCTCCGCCCCCCCTCTAAACATCCCCATCATCACTTTTTGCGATTTCCGAATTCCGTGGAACAAACAAACCCCTTCGCTTCGGCAGCTCTGATGTAGGGGGGGGGAAAAAAAATGTCCAAAAAAAAACCACCACCCGGTCCGGGGTCCCGAGGCCAGCCCGAACGATATCGTCTATGGCGACGAGGCTCTGGGACGTCGCCTTCCCCCCCGAAATCCCCATCGAAGTTTGTATGAAAAACCGAAAATTAGTATGGGGGGGAAAAAAAAGGGGAGGAAAAAAAAAACCGACCCCGGCTCTGGTAGTCTCCCAGGGTCCTCTATGACATTTGGTCGAGCACCCCCCCCCTATCTCTTACCGTTTCCGCGGGCAGTACCCCATGTCGCTGATGGTCTACTCTCCGGTCCACTTTCGCATTTTTTCCGGTGCCTCCTCGCCCCCCTCTAAACATCCCCATCATCACTTTTCGCGATTTCCGAATTCCGTGGAACAAACAAACCCCGTCTCTTGGGCAGCTCTGATGTAGGGGGTGAAAAAAAAAAATGTCCAAAAAAAAAACCACCACCCGGTCCGGGGTCCCGAGGCCAGCCCGAACGATATCGTCTATGGCGACGAGACTCTGGGACGTCGCCTTCCCCCCCGAAATCCCCATCGAAGTTTGTATGAAAAACCGAAAATTAGTATGGGGGGGAAAAAAAAGGGGAGGAAAAAAAAAACCGACCCCGGCTCTGGTCGTCGCCGAGGGTCCTCTGTGACATTTGGTCGAGCACCCCCCCGCTATCTCTTACCGTTTCCGCGGGCAGTACCCCATGTCGCTGATGGTCTACTCTCCGGTCCACTTTCGCATTTTTTCCGGTGCCTCCGCCCCCCTCTAAACATCCCCATCATCACTTTTTGCGATTTCCGAATTCCGTGGAACAAACAAACCCCACCCCGTCTCTTGGGCAGCTCTGATGTAGGGGGTGAAAAAAAAAATGTCCAAAAAAAAAAACCACCACCCGGTCCGGGGTCCCAAGGCCAGCCCGAACGATATCGTCTATGGCGACGAGACTCTGGGACGTCGCCTTCCCCCCCGAAATCCCCATCAAAGTTTGTATGAAAAACCGAAAATTAGTATGGGGGGGGAAAAAAAAGGGGAGGAAAAAAAAACCGACCCCGGCTCTGGTAGTCTCCCAGGGTCCTCTATGACATTTGGTCGAGCACCCCCCCCCCTATCTCTTACCGTTTCCGCGGGCAGTAGGGGTACTCGGTCCAGAACAGCTCCAATTTCCACTTTCGCATTTTTTCCGGTGCCTCCTCGCCCCCCTCTAAACATCCCCATCATCACTTATTGCGATTTCCGAATTCCGTGGAACAAACAAACCCCTTCGCTTCGGCAGCTCTGATGTAGGGGGGGGGGAAAAAAAATGTCCAAAAAAAAAAGCCACCACCCGGTCCGGGGTCCCAAGGCCAGCCCGAACGATATCGTCTATGGCGACGAGACTCTGGGACGTCGCCTTCCCCCCCGAAATCCCCATCAAAGTTTGTATGAAAAACCGAAAATTAGTATGGGGGGAAAAAAAAGTCGAGGAAAAAAAAACCGACCCCGGCTCTGGTAGTCTCCGAGGGTCCTCTATGACATTTGGTCGAGCACCCCCCCCCTATCTCTTACCGTTTCCGCGGGCAGTACCCCATGTCGCTGATGGTCTACTCTCCGGTCCACTTTCGCATTTTTTCCCGGTGCCTCCTCGCCCCCCTCTAAACATCCCCATCATCACTTTTTGCGATTTCCGAATTCCGTGGAACAAACAAACCCCGTCTCTTGGGCAGCTCTGATGTAGGGGGTGAAAAAAAAAAATGTCCAAAAAAAAAAACCACCACCCGGTCCGGGGTCCCGAGGCCAGCCCGAACGATATCGTCTATGGCGACGAGACTCTGGGACGTCGCCTTCCCGAAATCCCCATCGAAGTTTGTATGAAAAACCGAAAATTAGTATGGGGGGGAAAAAAAAAGGGGAGGAAAAAAAAACCGACCCCGGCTCTGGTCGTCGCCGAGGGTCCTCTGTGACATTTGGTCGAGCACCCCCCCCCTATCTCTTACCGTTTCCGCGGGCAGTACCCCATGTCGCTGACGGTCTACTCTCCGGTCCACTTTCGCATTTTTTCCGGTGCCTCCTCGCCCCCTCTAAACATCCCCATCATCACTTTTTGCGATTTCCGAATTCCGTGGAACAAACAAACCCCGTCTCTTGGGCAGCTCTGATGTAGGGGGTGAAAAAAAAAATGTCCAAAAAAAAAAAACCACCACCCGGTCCGGGGTCCCGAGGCCAGCCCGAACGATATCGTCTATGGCGACGAGGCTCTGGGACGTCGCCTTCCCCCCCGAAATCCCCATCGAAGTTTGTATGAAAAACCGAAAATTAGTATGGGGGGGAAAAAAAAAGGGGAGGAAAAAAAAAAACCGACCCCGGCTCTGGTAGTCTCCGAGGGTCCTCTATGACATTTGGTCGAGCACCCCCCTATCTCTCACCGTTTCCGCGGGCAGTACCCCATGTAGCTGATGGTCTACTCTCCGGTCCACTTTGGCATTTTTCCCGGTGCCTCCGGCCCCCCCTCTACACGACCCCATCATTACTTTTCCCGAGTTCCGACTTTCGTAGAACAAACAAACTATGTCAATCAGTCAGTGGTATTGTAGCCTTATATAGTGTTAACTAGTTTTTTGTATTGCGCGAGGTGCAAGCACCTCTGCGCAAAAAGCAGAAACTCGCTTTTACGGCGCAATTCGATTTTTTTGGGAAATATGCAATAAGTCATCTATGTAGATTGTAAGTCATCTACGAAGATTGTTTGTCGGTTTGGATTTGGTGAAGAGCCGATAGTCTTTTTCATTGCGCGAGGTGCAAGCACCTCGCGAGCGTAGGCTGAAACTCGCTTTTACGGCGCAATTCCGATTGCATGAAAAAAAGTTTGGGAAATAATGAAAAAGTCATCTACAAAGAAATGTTGTCGGTTGGGATTACTTTCCCTCACTTTTCTTCAACTTCCCCCCTCACCCCCTACGTTTCCCCAACTTCCCCCCTCATCCCCCACCTTCCCCCCTCACCCCCCACCTTCTCCCCACTTTTTCCCAACATCCCCCAACTTCCCCCCTCACCCCCCCACCTTTTTCAACTTCCCCCCTCACCCCCACTTTCCCCAACTTCCCCCCTCACCCCCCCCCTCTTTCCCCAACTTCCCCCCTCACCCCCCCACCTTTTTTCAACTTCCCCCCTCACCCCCCCACCTTTTCCCAACTTCCCCCCTCACCCCCCCACCTTTTTCAACTTCCCCCCTCACCCCCCCACCTTTTTTCCACCTTCCCCACACCATTTTCCAACTTCCCCCTCACCCCCCACCTTCTCCCCACCATTTTCCAACTTCCCCCTCACCCCCCACCTTCCCCCCACTTTTTCCCAACTTCCCCCTCATCCCCCACCTTCCCCCTTCAGCCCCTCACCTTCCCCCCACTTTTTCCCAACTTCCCCCCTCACCCCCCACCTTCCCCACACCATTTTCCAACTTCCCCCCTCACCCCCCCACCTTCTCCCCACCATTTTCCAACTTCCCCCCTCACCCCCCACCTTCCCCCTACCTTTTACCAACTTCCCCCCTCACCCCCCCTTCCCCCTTCACCCCCCCACCTTCCCCCACTTTTCCCAACTTCCCCCTCACCCCCACCTTCCCCCTACTTTTCCCAACTTCCCCCTCACCCCCACCTTCCCCCACTTTTCCCAACTTCCCCCTCACCCCCACCTTCCCCCTACCTTTTCCCCAACTTCCCCCTCACCCCCCACCTTCCCCCACTTTTCCCAACTTCCCCCTCACCCCCCACCTTCCCCCTACCTTTTACCCAACTTCCCCCTCACCCCACCACCTTCCCCTACCTTTTACCAACTTCCCCCCTTACCCCCACCTTCCCCCTCAACCCCCCACCTTCTCCCCACTTTTTCCTAACTTCCCCCTCACCCCTTATGTTTCCCCAACTTCCCCCCTCACCCCCCCACCTTCCCCTCACTTTTCCCCATCTTCCCCCCTCACCCCCCACCTTTTTTCAACTTCCCCCCTCACCCCCCCCATCTTTTTTCAACTTCCCCCCTCACCCCCACGTTTCCCCAACTTCCCCCCTCACCCCCACCTTCCCCCACTTTTTCCCAACTTCCCCCTCAACCCCCACCTTCCCCCACTTTTTCCCAACTTCCCCCTCACCCCCCACCTTTTCTCAACTTCCCCCTCACCCCCACCTTTTTTCAACTTCCCCCCTCACCCCCCACTTTTCCCCAACTTCCCCCCTCAACCCCCCACCTTCCCCCCCGAAATCCCCATCAAAGTTTGTATGAAAAACCGAAAATTAGTATGGGGGGGGGAAAAAAAGTCAAGGAAAAAAAAACCGACCCCGGCTCTGGTCGTCGCCGAGGGTCCTCTGTGACATTTGGTCGAGCACCCCCCCTCTATCTCTTACCGTTTCCGCGGGCAGTACCCCATGTCGCTGATGGTCTACTCTCCGGTCCACTTTCGTATTTTTCCCGGTGCCTCCGCCCCCCCTCTACATATCACCATCATAACTTTTTCCGAATTCCGACTTTCGTAGAACAAACAAACCCCTTATCTTCGGCTGCTCTGATGTAGGGGGGGGAAAAAAAATGTCCAAAAAAAAAAACCACCACCCGGTCCGGGGTCCCAAGGCCAGCCCGAACGATATCGTCTATGGCGACGAGATTCTGGGACGTCGCCTTCCCCCCCCGAAATCCCCATCAAAGTTTGTATGAAAAACCGAAAATTAGTATGGGGGGAAAAAAAGTCGAGAAAAAAAACCGACCCCGGCTCTGGTAGTCTCCCAGGGTCCTCTATGACATTTGGTCGAGCACCCCCCCCCCTATCTCTTACCGTTTCCGCGGGCAGTACCCCATGTCGCTGATGGTCTACTCTCCGGTCCACTTTCGTATTTTTCCCGGTGCCTCCGCCCCCCCTCTAAACATCCCCATCATCACTTTTTGCGATTTCCGAATTCCGTGGAACAAACAAACCCCACCCCGTCTCTTGGGCAGCTCTGATGTAGGGGGTGAAAAAAAAAATGTCCAAAAAAAAAAACCACCACCCGGTCCGGGGTCCCAAGGCCAGCCCGAACGATATCGTCTATGGCGACGAGACTCTGGGACGTCGCCTTCCCCGAAATCCCCATCAAAGTTTGTATGAAAAACCGAAAATTAGTATGGGGGGGAAAAAAAGGGGAGGAAAAAAAAAACCGACCCCGGCTCTGGTAGTCTCCCAGGGTCCTCTATGACATTTGGTCGAGCACCCCCCCCCCTATCTCTTACCGTTTCCGCGGGCAGTAGGGGTACTCGGTCCAGAACAGCTCCAATTTCCACTTTCGCATTTTTTCCGGTGCCTCCTCGCCCCCCTCTAAACATCCCCATCATCACTTTTTGCGATTTCCGAATTCCGTGGAACAAACAAACCCCGTCTCTTGGGCAGCTCTGATGTAGGGGGGGGAAATAAAAATGTCCAAAAAAAAAACCACCACCCGGTCCGGGGTCCCAAGGCCAGCCCGAACGATATCGTCTATGGCGACGAGACTCTGGGACGTCGCCTTCCCCCCCGAAATCCCCATCAAAGTTTGTATGAAAAACCGAAAATTAGTATGGGGGGGGAAAAAAAAGGGGAGGAAAAAAAAAACCGACCCCGGCTCTGGTCGTCGCCGAGGGTCCTCTGTGACATTTGGTCGAGCACCCCCCCTCTATCTCTCACCGTTTCCGCGGGCAGTACCCCATGTCGCTGATGGTCTACTCTCCGGTCCACTTTGGCATTTTTCCCGGTGCCTCCGGCCCCCCCTCTACACGACCCCATCATTACTTTTCCCGAGTTCCGACTTTCGTAGAACAAACAAACTATGTCAATCAGTCAGTGGTATTGTAGCCTTATATAGTGTTAATAATTAATAACTAGTTTTTGGTGGCTGCGCGAGGTGCAAGCACCTCGCGTGCTGTGCAGGGCAATTATTTAAGGGCAGTTGCGAATTGTTCGAAATTTGTTGGGAAATTATGAAAAAGTCATCTACAAAGAAATGTTGTCGGTTGGGATTAGGTGAAGAGCCGAAAGAGTACTTTGCCTTATGCTCTTTGCTGTTAAAACGCAGCTCGGCCTACGGCCTCGCTGGCGGCGCAAGCTCGGCCTTCGGCCTCGCTTGCCCCGGCTGGAGGAGGGGCTCGGCCTCCGGCCTCGCCTCGCCTCTCGGATTCATATACGCAGCTCGGCCTGCGGCCTCGCTTGCCGCGTCCCCGGCTGGTGACTTGAGGTATGAGTTGTCATCATCACGTCATCCATGAATGGCTCGGCCTTCGGCCTCGCCCAATTCTTTTCGCACAAGACAGAGCTCGGCCTTCGGCCTCGCCTGGACGCAGCTCGGCCCTCGGCCTCACGGAGAGGGGGAGCTCGGCCGTCGGCCTCGCTCCTGCCCCTCCCCAGCCCTCCATTTAAACGCAGCTCGGCCTTCGGCCTCGCTTGCCGCGGAGCCTCGGCCTTCGGCCTCGGCTCCCCGGCTGGTGACTTGAGGTATGAGTTGTCATCATCACGTCATCCATGAATGGCTCGGCCTTCGGCCTCGCCCAATTCTTTTCGCACAAGACAGAGCTCGGCCTTCGGCCTCGCCTGGACGCAGCTCGGCCCTCGGCCTCACGGGGGAGCTCGGCCTTCGGCCGCGCTCCTGCCCCTCCCCAGCCCTCCATTGAAACGCAGCTCGGCCTTCGGCCTCGCTTGCTGGTGACTTGAGGTATGAGTTGTCATCATCACGTCATCCATGAATGGCTCGGCCTTCGGCCTCGCCCAATTCTTTTCGCACGAGAAGGAGCTCGGCCTTCGGCCTCGCCTGGACGCAGCTCGGCCTGCGGCCTCGCGGGCGCAAGCTTCGGCCTCCGGCCTCGCTTGCGCGGCTTGGGGGGGGGAGCTCGGCCTTCGGCCTCGCTCCTGCCCCCCCCAGCCCTCGATTTAAACGCAGCTCGGCCTCCGGCCTCGCTTGCCGCGGAGCCTCGGCCTTCGGCCTCGGCTCCCCGGCTGGTGACTTGGCTGGCCCATACAAAACTCTTCGAAAAAAATTTCAAAAAAAAAAAAAACCTGTCAGTTTGGGGGTCCCACGGTCTCAACATAAAAAATTGTCTATGACGGTAAAAGTCTACGAGTCCGTTTTCCCCCCCAAAATCCCCAATGAAGTTTGTATGAAAAAAACAAAATTTAGTATGGAGAAAAAAAAAAAAGTCAAAAAAACCATAGACTGCCGCCGGCTGTGGTCGTTGCCCAGGGTCCTCTATGACATTTGGTCGAGCACCCCCCACCTATCTATTATAGTTTCCGCGGGCAGTACCCCTATCAGTCCGGAACTGCTCCAAGTTCCACTTTCGTATTTTTCTCGACCTTACAGTCCTCCCCTCCACACTTCCCCATCATTACTTTTTCCAAGTTCGCAATTCCGTAGAACAAACAAACTATGTCAATGAGTCAGTCAGTGAGTGGTAATGCAGCTATATATATATAGGGGAACCAACCAAGCTGGAAGCTCGGCCTTCGGCCTCGCTTCCAGCTTGGTTGGTTCGAACTAGGATAATTCAATCACAAATAGGGTAATTAGTCACCTATATAGGTACCTATGTATACAAGTCAATCGTCTAGGACATAAACCTCGTATTATATAAAACAAGCTTTAGCCCGCGGCTTCACCCGCGTGAATTTCCCACGGGAACAGTGCTTTTTCTCGGAATGAATGGTAGGTACCCCATGTCCTGCTCAGTACCATATGTACCTATATATGCGATTGCGAAATTGCAGTAAGATTGGTTCAGTAGATAAAGCGTGAAGAGGTAACCAACAATTAAACTCACTTTCGTAATATTAGTTAGGATATACTAGGTATTATGATTACATACCTACCTATGTCAATCCGCGGGAAAAGATACCTATTAATTTTAAAAATATGTTTTTCTATGTTTAACATGATTATTTAAGCAAACAGTGCAATAAACCATTTTGTTCACTATTTTAAAACACAAAACGACACGGCCGAAAAAGAAACAAGTCAGTAACGCTGCGCTAACACGACTGCTGCGCGGCGCGAGTGAGCGCGCGAACCCTGACATATCGCACCCGGCGAGTGGCGCCAAACCAGTTTAAACCGGTTTGGCTCAGTGTGCTTAGTGCGAGATTTATTCGAACAAACGCATCGAGCGCGTAAACGTGAATTTCTATGGGATTGAATCGGCGCCACCTAGTGGCTAACGTGAACACTATTTGCGCTGAGTCCGAGTTTAAAAAATTAACTTTTACGCGATCGAGAACGGCGGCGATCGAATACTTAGTCACCGGTGAGCACGTTTCCGAACGTAAACGAATTTTTGCAAGTGCGAGACGCTGTTTTGACAGTTCTAATGGTAAACAATAGTTTACTACTCACGCGCGTTAACGTAAAGTTGTCACTTAGAATTTATTGGTGAGAGAAGGATAAGACGAAGAAAGTTATTGTATTTTACCTAATTTATTGTGCTTAAATAAACGATAACGATGTCGGCTTATCAATTTTTCACATGGAGGATGTTCGCGACAGCTAGAGCACAAGATGACTGCAGTTTCATCTCAAATGTTCGAGCTAGAGCTCGGGCTGCTAGTGACCCTTTGAATGACTTGACGGAGAAGGAATTTAAAAAAGATATCGTCTCAAGAAGACATCATTCAAGTTCTTGTGTAGAGAGCTAAGGCGTCTAACAAATCTTAGGTCATCTCAGCGTGTTAGCTTGGAAACGAAGGTAAATACTTCTTACCTATCTCTTAGTTCCCTTTTGTTTGTTGTATTTTTTTTATATTCTTAGAGGTACATAAAATTTCTTTTTCTGTGACAGGTACTCACTGCATTATTTTTTTTTGCCTCGGGGTCTTACCAGCGGCCTGTAGGAGTTGCAAGTAATACATCTCAAAAGATGTGCAGTGTTTATATAGAACAAGTGACGGAGGCCCTCATATGCAAAAATATGATAAATAAGTACATACGGTTTCAGATTCTACAGCAATGAGGCAAACCATTAGTCAAAGGTTAATACAGTGTTAAGGAGGTAGTTAATTTATTTTTCTAATTATTATTTTTTTCTTTTTTTAATATATAATTTTCTTTTAGGTTTTATGCTAAATACGGAATACCCGGAGTTATTGGATGCATTGATGG
This sequence comes from Ephestia elutella, assembly GCA_018467065.1. NCBI lineage: Eukaryota > Metazoa > Arthropoda > Insecta > Lepidoptera > Pyralidae > Ephestia > Ephestia elutella. The sequence goes on along the minus strand of CM031580.1, from coordinate 16,830,733 downwards.
AACCCACATAAAAATATTTGGACCACTGAAAGAAGAGGAACATTGGTACTATTGCCGAAAACACTACCATTCCCTCAATGTTCAAATGGTATGTTGATAATGGTTGTTCAAATAATTCAGTAATATTTTTGTAAAATAGGTATGTAATAAATATAAATTTAATATTATCAACTGAAAAATCACAAATAATTATTTTGTTTACAGGTTTGTGATGATGAATATAGAATTCTTAATGTAAATGCCAAATTTGGGGGTGCAAATCATGATGCATTTATTTGGGACAACAGTAATCTTAACCCATATATGCAGTCCTTGCACCGTAATGGAGAAACTGTTTGGCTTCTAGGTAAAAGTTTAGATAACAAATTACTTTATTTTTATTGACTATTTATCTATCTTATAGTACTTACTTAACTATAAATAGAATTTTTAGGAGACTCTGGATACCCACAGCGCCCTTGGCTGATGACACCAATTTTAGATGCTACTCCAGGAACAGCAGAAGCCACATACAATGACAGACATTGCGCAGCAAGAGTAGTTATAGAAAATACATTTGGGAGGCTGAAGAATCGTTGGCGTTGCTTGAACAAGGACAGAGTTCTACATTATAAACCTCTTAAGTGTGCAAGAATTATACAGGCTTGCTGTGTACTGCATAACTTCTGTATTGCATGTGGCATCCCAGAAATTGAATCTAACATAGGGGGTATGTATTATTTTAGTTCAGTGATATGCAATTACAAAAATAATGATGCAAAACTAAACTTTGTTTATATTTTTAGCACAAGACATTGAAGTCCAAAGTGAAAGGGAGGACAGAGAGACGGAGAGAGGAGATGGAGGTCCCACCACAGATTTAATTAGAGGAAGACTATTACGGGACCAATTAGTTAGAAGACTTCAAGAAGGATAAAATTCAACAACATCAGTTATAGTATACCTGTTGCCCGCGGCCAAAAGTAGCCTATGTTTGACCTCAGGTCTTCAACTATATCCATACAAAATTTCATCAAAATCGGTCCAGCGGTTTAGCCGTGAAAGCATAACAGACAGACTTTCGCATTTATAATATTAAAAGTATTATTATTTATGATTTGAACTTCTTTATTGTCAGTCCCAGAAACAGAATATCACATCCTACCCTATAAATTGTTATAATTATTATTATTTTGGATTCATTAATAAAAATTTTTTTGTATATTTACATTTTTATTCATTTTCGTAAATTTTATATATTACAGACAAAAATAATTAAAATCAATAGATACTATAATATGATTTTTATTTTACTTACTTTAACAGACAATAACAAAGAAACTACCTATTTGTTACCTAAATAAAAAAAATAGTCTTATATTTAAATAGCTTCCTAATCTAGATCTCTACGATTATTTACAAATTTTTCTATTATATCTAAACCCCTTAAAGCTACAGCTTGCCACTCCCTTTGAACTTGTAATTCCATTTCCCTAATCCTATTTTGTTCTCTCCTCTATTCTATCTCATCTCGATGCTGGTCCATCCTAAATTGCCTCCACTCCCGATCGCTGTCTAGGAAGTGCTGTGCAGCCTCCTCTGAGCGTGCCGGTCTGATCAAACGTCGCGGTGATCTCCTCCTTGATCTTAAGGGTGATCTCGGGTTAATTCTTTGGGGAGATGCCCGGGCAAGTCTGCGTGGGGAACCTCTGACAGACCGCCTAGGAGATCCTTGAGTTATGTGACCGGATAGATCAGGCATAGGTACTTGTGGCCTGCTCAGTGAAGGCTCGTGCATGTCTGCTTCTACAAAGAATATAATAAATGTAATACAATATCACAATTTTTAAAACAGTAATATTTATTTTGTAATTTAAAAGATAAGATACTTTACCTTGTCCAGTTTCATTTTCCTCATTAGATGCAACGGGGTGATGTTGGACAGGTGTAAGGAGTGAAGGCAATTGCTGATGTGATGGACCAGGCTGGAGGAGAGACGGAAATGACTGTTGTGATGGACCAGGCTGGTTTAAAAGTTCATCATCTAAAATTATTATTTTCTATTATTACACATTAATTCCTAACTACATATTTGAATAATTTAATGCATGTGCTTCTACTTACATTCTTCTACTTGAGAAGCATAAGGTGACACAGGTTCTGTATCGGGCACCACAATATGTTGTACATCCTAAAAAAATTAAAATATATAAATATTAAGGACAAACATATATTTCTCAGTACCATATAATATAGGCATTTCTTTTATTGTAATGTTGTGTGAATAACTTTTATAAGTACATGTATTTACATGACTGCCCCAAACCATAAGCTCTGAGAAAATTGTAAATATAGGAATAGACACATATTAACCTGTGAAAACCCAGCCTCCTCCAATGCTAAGCCTGTTGCTACTTGGGGTCCAATCAGATTTAGAACCCTTTGTTCCAAATCTGTGAGCTTAGCAAACACCGCAGGTCCACCACCAGTGCCACTAGCTGCCCTATGCAGCCGGGCTGCTTTCTTCTTGGTGTTATTTTTTAGGTCGCTCCACACCTTAAGCATGCAGTAAATAACTCATCAAATATAATATTAAAACTGCCACCATGATGTTAACTTTAGAAAACCATCTCATACATTATACTTATGTACCTATATCCTAACAAATTTTCTTAATTAGGTACTGACTTATTCCGTTCCACAGCCAGCAACTTACCTTTTTCCATTTATCTGTGGGTTTTGTTTCACCAGCGCCCACACTATTCAATAGAGTAGTCAATTGTTCCCATTTCCTCATGGTTTCCAATCTTTTCCTCTAGAATTTGTAGTGGGTTTGGTGAGATCTCCGTGTCTAAAAGAAGAAATAAACAATCACTTTGAAGTTTATCAATATTGCAAATACAATATTTATATAGGTACGCTTTTAAATAATACTTACTCTTCCATGAAAGTAACCATCGTCTCCAATTGAAGTGGACTTGACTTCCTCATTTTTATATAAAAATACTGCACGAAATCACAATTTAAAAGTTTTGATTCAAAACTAGTAAACTATTAGCAAAACAAACAAATTGTCAAGTGCCGTGCGCGTCACATTATAATACGCCTAAATACAATAGTAACACTACCCCAGTGAAATAGCCTTCCTTAATAAGAGATCTCAATTTGGCTGGTTGTTTGTTAGACGCTACATTGCTACCAACTTACTAATAAAAATGATCGTTAGTCTCTCTATGGTCTCTCACTTCTCACGGTGAGTAAACGCCAATCCAAAGTCATACTCGATCGCAGCTCACACTCGCTGTAATTTTACGGTCACTTCTCGTAACGTTTATTCACCTAACGCGATCGTGAAGTAAACTGTTTCGATTTGTAGGACTCGCACTAAGCATACTGTACGTGACAGCGCGTGTGTGCGTAAGCACCTCGCGGTATCAAGCTTGTAGTAGTGTACTTATTTGAAGCGCTTGTATGAAGCTTACCCTCTGTACCCTTTTAACTACTTTGTGGCTGTAAGCTACAAGGGCGCCCCCTCATAGAAACTAAATAGTAAAAATTAGCTCCATCTATCTCATAATCTGCAAACCATCTAATAAACTGTTTTTTTATTTCAACCTTTTTCAACAAATTTGTTCTTGAAATACTTATTTAAAAAAAATAATCCAAATTAATGAATGCAAAATTAAGGAAAAGTAAACAAAAAATGTGTTTTAGTCAGTGTTTTCGTAAAGCTACTTACGTAGTAAGTAATTCATGTATAGTACGTTGAAATAATATGTAATGTAACATTTCGACAACAATGTCATATTAGCGTTTGGCCAAGTGTTAAGTTTATGAAATTTAATTCGAAGAGTGCTAGGTTCGAGTCCTTGCTGTTATTTGGGAATTCGGTTTTCTTTTTTAAACATAATTTTATGGTGAAAGTGAGTTTGTTTTTTTGTTACCTCTTCACGTTTTATGTACCTACTGAACCAATCTTTCTAAAATTTTAAATACACATACCTAGTTAGAAGGACGGAGAAGGACATACCTTTCATCCCGGGAAAAAGCACTGTTCCCGATGAAAATTCACGCGGGCGAAGCCGCGGGCAAAAACTAGTGTTATAATATAACATAGGAAATTTCACATGGATTTAGAACAAGTTGTTAGAATAATGGTTACGTACGTACAGACGAAGTACCTACGTCAAAACAAGAAAGACTGTTCAAATCTCCTCTGTGATATATTTTTTTTATTTTTTTAAATTCTAATACATTATTTTATATTTTTTTTTACACTAGCTGCGCCCCTGGGCTTATTTGGGCTATATATATATGGGCTTACCCTATTTGCTATTCCCGGTATTTTTCTACCCGTATACCAAATTTCATCGAAATCCGTCCAGTATATTTTGCGTGATTGAGTACCTAACAAACATCCTCACAAACTCACAAACTCATATCCAAACTTTCGCATTTATAATATTAGTAGGATACAACATAAGAAGAAAAAATATACACAGTCTGTCAAGAAATAAATTTAGTAGTGTCGTGGGTAAAAAGTGAACCAACATTATCCGATACATAAACGGTACAAATTAGAAAAAGAGGCGCCCTCTTGTCTGTCGGCTTTCTTATCGGAGTATAATTAGAACTTCAGAGAAAAATTCGCAGGTTCGATCCCCAGTACATTTATTTTACTTCATTTTTTATTTGGTAATTATTTTGTATTAATCATTTTTTTGACCATTAATGAGTGTACTATTAAAAATGTATTTGTTCAAGAATAAGCATTTTTCGTGATTCACGTCGCTCTCATGTCGCAAAGCAGCATCGTGCTGTTTTGACGACTTTTTAAGAACGCCATCTAGTTCTTGATTTGTATAACAACCTCCATGTTGTTATAATTTACGTAAGTAAATTTGCGGAGCAATTTGACATGCGTCTGCCTTGTCTAAATGCCACCAGCAGTCTGAGGACAGAGAGGTAAGACGAGTTGCCATATGAACGACAAGGAAGGTATGATGTTTCCATTAAAAATTGCGTTGGACCTAGGTGAATAATGTTATAATTTATGATTGTGTAGTAATAAATAACTTGTTTTAAAAAATTCTTTAATTAAAAATTCAGTTATCATATGAACTAAATAAATGTTGAATAATATATTCAAAATATCATCGTATTACTGAGTTTTTTGGTAATTTAGGTACAATGTTTAGGATTATTTTTTATCGAGCAAACTTAGTCAAATCATGTTTTCGGTTCTTGTAGTGTGTTGCTAATTTCCTAATCTATTATTAGCAAAAATTTCAGAACTGTACAGTAAGTGCAAGCAAAGTAATTTGGTAGGCAAAACGCGAAATTCTGTCCCTTAAGGGCTCTGGTTATTTGATATATGGGCTGTTGTGCCTATATTTGATCATGAACCTTTTTCAGCAAATTTTAATCATAAAATATTTTTGCCAAATCATCTCTTATTGTTTACTCTATTTAAATATTAACATCTTACATTACATCTTTTTATAAAACGCAGTTACTAACAAGTAAGTTTTCAAATCGTAATATTTTCAACAAATCCTATCAAACCATTGATCTCAAATCCGCGTCCGTACTAGACAGGAATTTCGAGCAAAAAGCCATGCCTCTAGGACACTTCTAATACATAATTTGCCTCTCTGCTTAAGCTGAATTTTATAGGTTCTTGTAACTTGTCATTTGACTGATTATCGTCATTGACGACCAGCCAAGAACCGGGGCTGACCACAACTTTAAAATTACGCTACATCGGAAAGAAGTGTGCAATTTTGAATCTTATATATTTGAAGCAAGATATACTAGTTTTTAGTCGGATAAAAAGTTGCTTGGTGAGATTAAGGAATGATTTTGTTGTTTAGAATGGCGTTTATAGGGTGGGTTGCTATTACATAGACCACACAGGTCGTGTAACATTCTGAAATGGCTGGTGATTTGGTATCGTTCTCGCGTAACAACTTAGGACCTAAAAGGAATAAAAACTGTTACAGTTGATCGTACCTTCTAATAGCTAAAATGCCATTCACATTTATCTTTATAAAACAAAATAACTGCTCGGATACATCCGCATATAACGGTTGTTTTATAATCCTGATCCGATCACGACCACAAATGAAATAAACCCCTATTGTGTACGACCCAAATTTCAAAATTCTAAAGCACTGAACTTTTTTTTTTATTTGATCGAACGAGCAAAGACAAGGTAAGTATTCGATCACGAACTGTCAACTGAGGACACGTGCCGAGATAAAAAGTAAATCAATGTGTTAGTACAGTGGTTCAGTATTTAAAGGTTAATTTATGTTAGTTAAATTCGATTTTTGATCCTTAAATCAGATGAATAAGTTTCTATTAACATTTATTTTTTACCAGATGCGCCTCAAGCTTCCGCTTCCGTGGGAATTTTGGGATATACATTAGTCTAAATGCTATTTCAGTTTACACTCTGCCCGTGTACCAAATTTCATGTAAATCAGTTTAACAGTTCTTGAGTTATAAATGGTGTTACTAATCCGGCTGTTTTAATATTAACTGAAAAGAATTTAAATTTAAAAGACTGATACATACAAGACATGTGCTTAAATGATCTAAAATAGGCTTATTACATACAATGTTTTTGTCGGTTAAAGACCATCAGGAAAAATTACTAGGTATAGAAATGTTGAATTTATAAAATTTAATTATCGAAGACTATTTTTGCCTAGATATAAAAATAACAATATTTAAAATTGTCAAGATATAAAATGGTCCCATTAAGTATAAATATAGAACTTTGTATACCAAAACTCTCACGGGAGTGGAGCCGCAAGGCGCAGCTAGTATGAAATATATTTATTTAAATACGGGACCCTCAGCAGCTGTTTTTGTTGAGCTATTTGAAGATACTACCAGATAAGAATCGCAGAAGCGATCAGTGGAAGCTCGCGTCTGACAGCGGAATGTGAATGGCGACCGTGAACCATTTTACCACGCACTTTTAGTACATTATTACTACATAATATAACACATCTAAATGCGTCGATATTAACACGTACTCTCTCTCAGCCGAAAGACGTCCACTGCTGGACAAAGGCCTCCCCCAAGGATTTCCATAACCACCGGTCCTGCGCTGCCCGTCCCACGACCTTCACCAGGTCGTCGGTCCACCGAGTGGGAGGCCTGCCAACACCACGTTTTCCGGTTCGTGGTCGCCACTCGAGGACTTTTTTGCCCCAACGCCTATCTGTTCTACGAGCTATGTGCCCCGCCCACTGCCACTTAAGTTTCGCTTATGTTAATACGTACTTTTATTACAATAATTATTTAATAGCCATCAATGTCACAGTACTGGGCAAAGGCCTCTCTCCTTCTTCAAGACTCGATCTAAAGCTATATCGCGCCATCCTTTATCAAATTTGTTCAATTCGTCGCACCAGCGCATCCGTGGTCGACCCGGCCGTCTCCTGCCATTAGAGGGAATCCAGTCTGTCACTCGTATACTACTTTATAAATCTATCACATATATTACCAAAACTTTTACCTTACCTTTTACCGCCTTCGTTCGTTTATCTTTCCATCTGAATCCAAAATCATTCATTCATTTCCAAAACCTACTCGTATAACTATTATTATTATACTTTTTTGATGTGGAAACTTGAGCAAATTAAGCAAATTACCTACCCATAATCTAAAACGAACGATAATCATTACAATAATTTGATCTGTTCTACCAACGAACTAATTAGTTCGTTGTGTTCTACTGAGATTAAGTGATTTCTTTTTGTTTCAGATTTTGCAGCTCTATTTCACTCACAAATTCGGATTAACGTAATGAAAAGGTAAGATTTTTCAATAAGTAAGGGGTTGTTAAAAAATGTACTAACTGAACTAAAAGCAAAAACTAAACAAGACAGTACCCTTTTAATCCATGAAGATTTAAGATTAATTAAGCCATGTTTAAAAATCTATTAATACGACACACAGTTAATGAGACTAATTTAAGCTCGCTATAAATTTGTAAGTTCTGGCTACATTTTTAAACATTGCATAATATTATTTGGCCAAAAATTACTGCCAATATGGGTTTCTTTGGCCGCAATATTGGACAACCATGTACAGGCGCTATTACCATAGATTAAATATGGCATTACAGTTAAGATCCGCGTCTTTGGGGCGGTAGTGCGGTAAATTTGCAAGGTGCCACAGCCTCACATCGGCTGCGGGCTATATCATTTTACTATCTTGGGCATTTGTCTTTAACGCGCCATTAGGGTGATTACATTCTTAAGAAGTTCCTAGATAAAATTAATTTAAGATTTGTCTTATGTTATTACCAACGATCCAGGGTTTTACTACCGTGGAAGCTTCTGGGATTTTCCGGAAATTATCAGAATAAATAGCAGGTTGGATCTAATAAAAACCGTAAAAGTAACACAATTTCTTGTTATATTTTTATTTATAAAATAGAGCGCATTTTAACAAAGCATATCCTTTATAACAATAAATAAATTAATGAATCAAATATCTTAACTTACCAAATATTAACAAGCTTTGCTCATATTCAAGCTTTGCTACATTATAAATGCGATACTTTTGATTCTTTCTTTCTTATCGAGCGTGTTTTTTACTAACACTGGTGTCAGATTTTATTCAAGTCGCCTAAAGGCATCTGACATGACTTTTGCGACTATCTAGTGGCAGTAGCCATATACACACTAGTAAACCAAACAGTCAGCTAATGTGCAGGTTTCCTCACGATGCTTTCCTTCACCGGAAGCAGGTGGTGGTCTATGAGAAAACTACCATACATGAGTTAGATTAGTTTACAAACTCATGTGACTTATGCTTATGGTTATGGAGGGATATACTTTTGATTTATGCTTATTTTTGTAGATGGAGATTTGGTACTTAATCAATTAACTAGACGGTTTTCGATAAAATTTGCTATCTGGCAGAACAAAGACTGTACTAGTGTGAAATTTGTTGAACTCAATTTTTTTTTAAATGCTTGTCTAATCCATTCATCAAATTTGTACTAGTAATAAGTATAAGCTTTTTACCAGCCTTACACATAATCGCGGAATCACGCGGCGATAAATCCTTAAGAAAAACCGTGAAAATTATCTACTAATACAAAAAAACGCACACGTAAGCCGTCTGTCGCAAGTCTGCGGGTGGCATAGTTATGCCTTAAAAGGGCTAACCAATTCCCGCTAGGCGTTCTTACACCATTATTTTACAGGACAAAAACGGTGTGTGTTAAATCAAAAGGGCCGCGGTTGCTCTCCGTTGTCATGGCAACCAAATTGGCGTATCTGATCGCCATGATGGAAAGCCGCTACTGCGATTGTTTAGTCGCAAGTGTAGGTGTCGCCTTATGGTAATTTTGGCATGTAAGGTTTCGAGCTATTATGGGCTATCACGATCCTAATGCTTAACACCGTAGAAATACTTCCTACGGAAAGTTTAATCCCATACAAAAATGCATTAATTTGAATCAATTCTGTCTTTCCATTTTTCGTAAATTTTCCAGCTACTTTTACATACATTGTTATCTTCAACTTAATACATGCTTCATTACTCGGATCAAAAACTAATGTTTGAAAATTCTAGTGAAGAGAACATGTTATGAAATTCTGATGGTATGTCCCTTAAACTGAAGGCGCTTCAATTGCCATAGTCTGAAATAGCCGTTGGACCACGGGTCGGGGGCAGAAAAATTTTGTAAAGACTTTAGCCCTAGAGAATCTGAAAAAAATATATGTGTACTATCAGATCTTGAGTATTATTTGTTTCATTAGTTTTTTTCGTACCATAAAACCTACTATACTAGTGGTTCTGTGAGAACAGTAGACCTCGCGAGCCCTTCCATGAAATAACCGATATTTTACCGTGTCCCTGGCTCCTGGTTTTGAAACCAACCTATCAATGCTGGAAAGAAAGTAAAAAGTCTCATATTTTACCCATAAGCCCAAACATGTTTCTGTGGTTGGTCAATACCACAAAAAAATTGACTGAAACCTGCCTTTTTTGCCTCGAAATAATATAAATAATAATAATAAATATATACGAGACTTTACGGGATGCTTATTTAATAATACTATATTTTATAACAAGTATATATATATAGATAAATATCCAAAACCCAAGTCAATCAGAAAAAGATTATTTTCCATCTTGACCCGACCGGGGATCGAACCCGGGACCTCTGGTGTGGCCGTCCGGCGTGACGATCGTTAGGCCACTGAGGTCATCAGTCGTCAGAAATGTATAGGTACCTATTGCTTATATATATATGTAATTTGCGCAACAAAATTAAAGTTCAAAAAAAAGAAAGTTCAATTTGAAATCGAATCTCTCAGATTAGTTGGTATGTAGGTATTATATATATTACTTTTTTATAATAGGATTCTAATCATACAATGAAGTTTTTTGATATCAGATTTATTTGAAGTGTTCAAGATAATTCCGCCAAGCAAAGCAATCCACCAATGATATATTATAATACAGATATGTTACGTTCATAGTAATTTGCGTTTTAGGTCTGTTCCGAGCAATCCAAAACTACACACATCGACAAGTTTTACTGATAAGTAAGACAAAAGATACAAAAGAGCATGCGAATGAAACAGATAGCAATAGTTTTCAATGATTCCTCGTCAAATGTTTCTTATGCATAGAGTAACATTTTTTGTTGTAGAGAGGACACTTATTTGAAAAGAAAGTACATGGGTAAGAAATAAAACATCTTATAAAAGTAAATCATATATATTGAAATATTTAACAATTCAGTGTCGGAAAAAACTCGGGAACCTAATTGATAAAAAGAAAAACAATAGTAATCCTCAATTATCAGTATAATGTATTATAATAGTAGAAAATCGAATTCAGTGAAACTATTTTAATGTTTATTAAATTAGTCCATTACACACATTAGATAGCTATTATAATAACGAACAATAATAAAAAAACAACTGAACATTAATTTTAGGCATTGAAGTCACCATCAGTATTCGATTCTGCACTAACTAATCTATGTCCGCAGCGCACGCATCCTTGTCGCTCTCACGTCAAAACTAGAATCTCTCTTTCTTTGTCTGAACATGGCGTCAGTGATTAGATTATTTGGAAAAATAATTGAAATATACTAAACAATCAAACTATTTTTGCATACACACATGTGATAAGAGATCCCTTGTACTTTGTTTACTTTAGAATCATAATTGGTACACTTTCGAAACACACACGATGGAATTTTTAATATATTTTAGTAAGGACACAGGAACTTACGACGCGGTACGCTCGACGAGGCGCTGGGCGCAGACTGATTACAAGACGTTCCAATTGGGTCGTATTCGAGTCTTCACAGCGCGCGCGCCTATAACATATCTGCCTCTTGTTTATATAGTATATCATTGCAATCCACAATACGATACGCAGTAGCAAATTTGCGAGTATTAAAAGCTTTGCTGCGCCATCTATTGATTTTTTTGTGAACTATTGTTACTATGGATTTATAGCGGTTTTATTGAATTTCACTATGTTGCTCAGACAAAAAAGTTGTGTCTTAATAAGAATAACAAAAAAGTCGAATGACATTTTTGATTTTTTTTTTAAATAGCTGAGATATAAGGTTTTTTTTAAATATTTCCGTCATTTTTTAAAATTTCGAAAAACTGGCTCGACTAAAAAATTCTAAAAAAATACCGAACCTGTTCATAAAATTTTATGAGAATCGGTTCAGAAATGCGACCTGTAGGCGATAACATCCGGACAGACAAAAGTATTTTCGGCTAGTGGAAACTGAGACGCTTCGCTCGCTGCGCTCGCTCGGTCAATAAAAAAAAAACGGAATGGCATGAATCTTACTACTCTCTACTATTCCGAAATGGTATTGACGTTCGGGAAAATTTTTACATCAAAAAATACACAATTTATTTTACTTTAAATTTCATGCAAATTGAGCAAAATTTTTCATACTAATGTGACTGTATGTGTGATGTGTATGATTAACAAAGATCATTCGCCCATTTCGCGTTGTCTCTGAGCGCGAGTCTCTATACAGCGGGGGTGTAGGATCGTGTCATGCTTTGCCCATAAAAACAAATAGCATCGGGCACCTACCACCACCACCACTAATCTTTTGATAATGATAGTTTTCTTTAAACAGAAAATTGTAAATAAATAGAATCAAAATAAATGCACATAGAGTGAAATTTCCATAACGCAATTAGTTTCAATATAAAATAAATGATATAGATGAATATACAAAAAAAAGATAAATGACAAATATAAAAGCCCCCCAAATTAAAACTCTCTCTTCAGTTTAGAGTCGATTACATACAATAATCACTTTCAAAAATCAAATTAACTATCATTTAAATGATTCAATGAAGCAATTTAACAACAATATAACTACTGAATGGAGTAGCATTCAATTAAAGGTAGAAATTCTGTGCGGGAGTTTTTGCTGGCAACACCTATTTACCCCCCGTGGCGCCGCCGATTGAAAAGTGCCGTTTTAACAGGATTCACTTTTCTAAACTGCATTTTATTGCTCACTATCTAGATATGGCGATCGTGTAATTATAATGGGAAATGTAGAAAAATGTTTGAGGCGATATTAACTAATATAATATCTATGACATTCTACATAAAATTTTATGTTTATACGAGAATACGGTGCAATGCCGTGGATCGCTGGCATGACTCCAATTTCATGCTGAAATAAATTAAATTGTAATTTTAATGTATTTTATACTCTCTGGGTAGAGACTTTATCTATGTAGTAGAATAGTGTATCTATCTAGACTAGATACTATAGATAACTAGTTCATTAATTTGTCTTCGTAAAGAAGTATAACAAACATAAATACTTATAAACAGTTATATTTATAAATATACCTATGTATGCTTGGGCCAATGTGTAGATAGATACTTACACTAAACAAATTAATTTTGTTCTTTGGAAATCCATTTATTCTAATTTAAACAGGATTAACTACTCATAAATTTCAATTCGCTAATCATAATTACAAATTCAAATGATCCATTAGAAATATAACGACTTAACACCAATAGCTTAAGTTAACAAAAGACTAGAGTGTCTGTTAAACTGTTATTTCTATAGAATATAATACATGCCAATAAATTTACATGAATTAGTAATAAATGTAAGTTTTCATGCATAATATTGAGGGAAACATAAGTTATAGACGCGCTTGGAACCTAAGTCTAAATAATGCCTGAAGTATAGAGGAACTATTCTATTGTAAAACCTGCATTGGATAGGGTTGTTGAATGTGAAATGAAAATTTATAAGCGTAGTATTTGCCGAACGATTATAATGCCATGCCTTTGTGTGCCATGTTAACAATATCGATATATGTCGATTAATTATACATTTATGAGCTAAATGTCTGTTAGTAGCTTTAAAATATTATTATATTTGGAGTTATGTTAAATTAATGTAATGAAATGTAATTATTGTACGTCCTTTCAAGGGCCAAACATAGTGATATAGTACATACATGTAAGACCACTTTGCCTATGTTTGACAATAAAGATATTCTGATTTTTACTTTTAAGTTTTGTACTGAAAAATACATAAAGTTGATTAACTTTAAGCATTTTTTGGTTTGATGGATGGATTTGAAACAAAAACGAATGAGAAAATGAGATTGTTTGTTTGTTTGTTTGTTACCTCTTCACGCTTCATCTACTGGACCAATCTTCCTGAAATTTTGCATACACATAGTTAGAAGTACGGAGAAGGACATAGGGTACCTTTCATCCCGGAAAAAGCACTGTTCCCGTAGGAAATTCACGCGGGCGAAACCGCGGGCGAAAGCTAGTAGACTATAAATTAGTACATGATACTTGATTAACATAAAAGCTTGCTTTTTCATTACTTTTCCTTGAGAACTATAGAAGAGACTCGTTCTTCTTTCTTTTGAGAATAACCTGTTGCATGTCAGATTTTTAAAACGTCCAAAGGCATTTTTTTTGCTGAAAACAATGTTTCTAAATGATGAATGATTTTTTATTTAATCCCTTGAAGCAATTTAAACCGATAGCTACCGCTATGAGAACCACCAACCCTACTTGTTCGAACAAGCGTTTAATTTACGACAATAACTCGTAAAGTCTCCCTAAACGGCTCAATTGGAGCCAAAGCTTGTATTGAAAAGGCGCGTGCGAAAGACTCAAATAATTCATGATAAGTCGAGAGCAACGATACCTTGGTACAGTCACGAACAATTACATTGTAAATATAGAAAGATAATATGACAATGTATATGTTTGAAGCGGTGGTGGCCGAGTGGTAGGGCCCGCCTGTGGTTGCATAGGTCCCAGCTTCGAATCCTGCCTTCGAAGCTGTGTTACATGAATTTGTATACCAATCTGACTCATGTACCTATGTTAGTTTTCATCGACCACCAATTGCGTCCGGTGAAGGAAAACATCGTGAGAAAACCTGCACTCTGATTGTAGGCGGGGCATTTAAATTTTTTTTACCGACAAATTCCTACAACCATGATTCTTATCCTTAACATTATTTTGATGTTTTTAGACATCCTTATATAAAAAAAAAAGTATTTTGATGATCCGATATGAAATGGGAGGGGTAAATAAACTATACTGAATTGCTCGTAAACAAAAAAGTTTACAATAGAGATTACTGTTCACAATTAATTAATAAGACTTCATTTACCTGTAAATAAAAGTTGGCCGGTTTATAATAAGGCTTTCTTGTCATAAAATGTATTTTTAACGTTATAAATGTCAATATGGTTTTTATTTAATTACAGGAAATCGGGTTCATAAACATGAGTCGTTTTTTAAAATTAAGATTGAATAATTCACATTACGTACGAATATACAATTTTCTCGACTGTAGAATTAAAAAAAAAAATTAAAAGTTAATAAAAAAAACTGTTGTAGTCACCCTTATAAAAATTGAGGATATGGTTCATTACAATAGTATACGAATAATATATAAAAGTCACCATTGCTGGATTTTTTGTTTTTGTACAGGATGTTTTTAAAGTATAAAAATTACAACTCATTAAAAAATCCATTTCGGATTATTATTTATTGGTGATTTTGTAAATCAAGCTTTTATTATTCGTAACATTTTGTTACAAACATGTAACAAAAAATCACCCTGGTAGGATTTTTTGTTTGAGAGTTATAACAATATGAGTCTTATAATAGCGTTTAAAAAAAACGGCGGTGGTGATTTTTTTTTACACTTAAATTTGCAGTTTTAATATCATAATCTATGTAGTTTATAAAAATCACCATCGTAGGATTTAATGTGACCACCTCCATACAACTGAAAATTCACAGCCCCGACTATTGATGATTATCAGCTAGTGTGTGAAATAGCGAAGGCAATGGCAAACCACTCCATTAATATTGCCAAGATAGTCATTGTTTTTGTTTCATTCCATATAATATATAGACATCATACGCAAAAGCGAATTACTAAAACTACCTTTTGCTCGTGACTTCGTCTACGTGAAATTTACGATAATAATATCTCAGGTTCTAAACGGCTTATCAAGATTAAACCTAAGCCAGACTTTAAGTTACTTTCTGCTGAAAGCAATCCAACTGTGAAAACCGCATCTCATTCCGTAGTTTTTGAGTATACAAACATACAGACCGACAGTTAATAATTCTAAAAAAAAACACTTTGGCTCCTATTGGCCTTATAAAACCCCTCGTACAAATTTTTGTCATTTTTTTTTATGTACGACATCTTTAAGTTGATAACGTTTAAATGAGTCCAATATAGCTACCAACCATAGATGAGCGATAATCTCACGCTAAATATGCGCTAAATAGTTATAATCGTCGAATGAAGATGTTATCAGTAGCACGCGGGCTTATCTCGGAATCTGCAATATGATTAGCATATTTGATGTTACAGCGATCCGAACGATTGCATATATTAGAATTACTACACGTTATAGAGGTTGTGTATAAATAATAATGTAACTAGTTATAGGATACTTTCTGTTGCCCTGTGGCTCCGCCTGAGGCAAAAAGAATATCTTATAAATGTGTTTTTCATACAAACTTTGAAAAATGGTTGTCAAGATTTAAAAAAAATACTCATTTACATACGAACATAGCAAGTTAAATAAAATCTTGTAAAAAGCTCAGTCAATCCGGGAGTTAAGATCTAAGGGCAGCATTAATCACGGTTATCCAGCGAGCAGGCTGCTGCCTATCTGCTACTCTGTCTGGGGCTACGAAGGACGCGGAAAACTTATTGAAGAGGGATTTCTCAAAGAAGGTTATTTATCAGAGTTAATATTTTTCCAACATATCCCGAAAAATGCTCTTTACTTACTTTAGATCGATATCGATCTGTAAAGAGAAATTTTTTAAAAGATTTTTAAGAGAGATTTTTAAAAGGCCTGGTGTCAAATAATACGCCACATTATGAGATAGACGAAAAATAAATATACCCACATTACATGTAGATGAGCCATTTTTTTAAATTATATTTTACGATCGCTCCGCATGTACGTTGTATAGGTACAGATACCAAGTTTTCAGCTTTTTTCTCTAAATACATACATACATATTATCACGCCTTTTTCCCGTGGGGGTAGGCAGAGACTAGCGATTTCCACCTGCTACGATGCTTACAGATCTCTCTTGCTTCCTCTACAATCATCACTTTTCTCTAAATATTTAGACTAATCCGCGGACATGACTAACTATTCCTTCTCAAACTATGGGATAATATAATTCTAAACAACTAAACTAAGTGATATTTTGTATACCTATTCTTTCTTGTTCTCGTATTTAATCGCCAAGCTTGTAGCCTCACACAAATCAGCTGAACGAGTCGGCAAATGGCCGTCCGCATCAATCATTGATACGCATCGGTCACACGAGCAAACCCGCGTTCAAAGCATTTGCGTAAATCCTAACTAATATCATAAATGCGAAAGTAGTTTGTTTGTTATCTCTTCACGCTATATCTACTAAACCTATCTTCCTGAAATTTCGCATACTACTGAGAAGGACATAGTGTACCTTTTATCTCGGAAAAAAAGCACTGTTCTCAAGGAAAATACACGCGGGCGAACCCGCCGGGAACAGTTAGTAACGAAAAATAACTAATTTAATTTAATTTTCACTTCATATAAAGTATAGATTAATTATTACACAATAAAATGCTTACATTTGAATCAAAGGATACCTAATAGGAATTAAAGGATATTTAATATTGTTTTTTAACTTTGACTGCTAAAATATTGTACGTCCTGTTAAAGACAGGACACAGTGAAACCGTACTGTAAATTATCACTATCTCTGTAACCTGTGTTCAACAATAAATATTTTGATTGATTGATTGATTGATACCTCTTCAAGAGCCAGGTAGAGACAATTTTATCAGGTAAATATACACAGAGCTTTGTCCATAGAAAAGACATCAACGCGTTCAAATCTATAATAACATTTTTTTTTTTAATTTTGTGTTATTGGGTATACTTAAATATGAAAATTGCTTAAAAACAGAGAAAATAAAACAATAGATTTTTCTCAGTAGCTTCGTTGAATTGAAAATGACGAATGAAATGCTAAACAACACAAACTGTACTGAGAACATACCTATATTTTTTATTTTTTATAAAATCATTTAAAAAATCATGTAAAAAACATTTATTAAACTTAACTATTAACTAATTACCAATTTAAGTATATTGTATACAGGTATATATACAACTAGCTTTCGCCCGCGGCTTCGCCCGCGTGAATTTCCCACGGGAACCGTGCCTTTTTCCGGGATAAAAGGTACCCTATGTCCTTCTCCGTACTTCTAACTATGTGTATGCCAAATTTCAGAAAGATTGGTTCAGTAGATAAAGCGTGAAGAGATAACAAACAAACAAAAAAACCAACAAACAAACTCACTTTCACTTTTATAATATTAGTTAGGATTGAACGCTGATTATGCTACAAATATTATAAATGCGAAAGTTTGGATGTTAGTTTGTGAGGGTGTTTGTTACTCAATCACGCAAAATCT
The DNA here is from genome assembly GCA_018467065.1 of Ephestia elutella. Lineage (NCBI taxonomy): Eukaryota > Metazoa > Arthropoda > Insecta > Lepidoptera > Pyralidae > Ephestia > Ephestia elutella. The sequence goes on along the minus strand of CM031580.1, from coordinate 16,812,708 downwards.
ACTGGACGAATTTCGATGAAATTTGGTACATGGGGAGAAAAATACCGGTAATAACACATAGGGTACTTTTTATCTCAAAATTCCCACGGAAGCAAAGCCCCGGGGCTCTGCTATTATTGTGTATATCAACGTAGAGACGAAATCACGTCACGCACATTTAATTATTTGCAAAGAGGTTCTGTATACATATAGAGTAAATAAGCATAGAAAGGAATTTCAGAAATTCCACCCCTAAGGGGGTTAAATAAGCAAAAACTAAATGGACTAATAAAATGAAACTAAATTCACGCGAGCTTAGCCAAATGTAAGCTATTCACTTTACGCAGATTGAAATATCAGAAAGGCAAAAAAGCAATTGCTACTTAGATATTTCCTAATTTAGCTTGATGAATTAAAAAGGGTATAATCTAGGCTGCCTTTTTTACTTTATAAGGGATCAATGATTAGTATCGGTAACTATAAAGTAGCATAAATTTACTATTCAATAAGAACCGACAAATCTTTTACCTTAGGCATAGGTAATAAAAACAATTTAGAATTCCCAGCGACTTCGCAGTCAGATCACGTCGATCGGACAAAAATGAATGGCAATTAAATTTTTTGAAGCGTCTATGATCCAATCTATAACAGACGTCGGCGCATAGAAATTCATTAAAACTCATACGGGACCAATTAAGTACTGAGAATGGTTTTTGCGTGGCCTGAGATGCTTATCCGGATCTTGATGAGTCAAGTTATTATTGACATGTCGTCAACTTATATGGAGTTAAGGTACACTTCTGTTGCAGCGATTATACGCAATGTAACTGATTTATTTCCTGACATTATTTACTTAGATTTTAATGGTGTGGAGCCTTTAATGTGATGGGAACTCAATAAAACGAAACGTTTGCCAAAAAGGACGTATCCAAAAAAACTAACTAGGCTCGCCTTGTAATTTTCATTAGATGTGGGTTGAGATCCAACAGTATAACAATCCTACCCAGTCCTAAACTTCAAAGGAGAATTGACTCTTTTGTATGGGCACCATCCCCAGGCTTTTTACTACATTTCATAGATGCAACGACTTTTTCAGTTCTTTTTACGAAAATATTACTATAGCACAAAAAGCCACTTTGTAGAATGTCGCCTAGATTTAGACGTTAATAAAATAATAGTAGTATTTTATACTCAGAAATAAAATAGTAGCGTAGTAATTGGTTTCAGGATATTTTTTCTGTATATTAGAAAATTAATTTCCAAGTTTGAAATTAAAGTACACATTTAATATTCTGGAATATTTCAGTTGTGAAAACCATTCAGTAAATAAGCTCGGTTTCATTTTCAAAAATTACTTCTACAGGTCAACAATTATTTATAAATAGCATTGCTATGACTATGAGTAGCAATGGACTGGCACCTTAAATTCTCTCAGACCATTTATACTTCAGTGCATTAAGCCTGTGTTTAACGCTAGTCAGAGGGTAGTCCTGGCCAGCCATGATTGGTCGATCCGATTGACAGCCGATTGACATTTGACTGACTACTGATTGACTGCCCTGTTTTTTTTTAAATCCAATCTGACCACAGACGTAGCTTACGGGAGGATAAACTACTCCAATTAAAAGTTTATGCAATGAGAATGTAACGTTCAACGATTTTAATATTTACATTTTCAATAAGAATTGCATAATTAAGAATTAATACAATAATCATCAAGACAATCCCTTATAATCCCTTCACGGGATAAGTCCGCCGCCGTTGCCATTTCTTTTGTTATGTTAATTGTAGGTGTTGTTTTATGCCATTTGTGCAATAAAGTACAAACAAACAAGACAATGTAACTACGATATATAAAAGATAATTAACACTTAATGAAGCTAAAACTTAAACAACATTTAGTTCATCTTACTAAGGGAAAGAGAATGCTATATTCCATGTACATTTTTCATATTTTTTCTAAACATATAAAATGAATGAATGAATGAATGAATCGTTTATTTGTAAAACATAGGTAAGTACATGCACTTGGTAGTAGGTAAATAAATCTTGGACCACTATGTTTTGCCGTTACAATACAGCGTACAAATATAAAATAATTAAATTTAATCATGTAAATAATTCAGTTTTAAATAAAGGTTGTCAAATCAATATTATAATAGCAAAATTGAATATAAATGAATAGTCAATTAAATAAAAAGTATTTCAGAATGTCAACAGAGTACCCACATATTAATTAAAATGTATGTATTAAAACGCAAAAAATATTATTTATAATCTTAAAATCATGAGCTAGTTAATTCTAGAAATTCTTATGCATCCTACAATGATTCCTTTCATTCAAATAACTCACTCATAATTGATAGAAAATTTATCTCCCTTAAGAGCGTATTACCTTTTTGCAGAGCGCAATATATCAATATTAACTAAAGTCGAAGGCTTTCTTCGAGTATTATCTGTGTTATAAATAACGATTTATGGAATGATTATGATAATATGAGATCTATTCAGATTTATTGGCCAATGCGCTGTTTAAAACAAAAAGTTAAAGGTTTATAATGAGGACCGTTCGTTAGATAAAGTGGGGTCTAACGACTGATACAAGGATCTCTTAAGTTCATTCAACAGTATACGGCCTGTATAAACTACTCGTATATTGCGAAATACAATAATTGCTGTACCTGGTGGTCTTTTGGTTAAGACGATTCTTGCGACTCTTGCGATACGCCCATAAAGTAAGAGAAAAAAAATCTGAATGACAATTTTTCTACGTACGTCTATGGATACGCCTGTGGCGAAGTAAATGTAAACTGGTTAACAGCATTTTTGTTTATTCATAGCACTTACCACTATGTTTAATACTATGTTTGATATACCTATAAGTATGTATGAAATATGGATCCGATTATGATTATTTCCCATCATCTTAGATTTCACAAGAAAATTTATCAAAAATTCAAAATTTTGTGTTTCGCTAATATTTTGAAATAATATTGTTATAATAGTTAAATAATTCTTAACAAGTTTACACTTTATGGTTATAGTTTTGTTTTTTATAATTCCTAAAGTTTGGATTTACGTACTGGATGGATTTAGATTAAAATTTCGTACACAGGTAGAAATTACCCTGGAATAGAACATAGTGTACGTACTTTTATTCTAAAATCTCTACAAGAACAAAACCTTAGGCACTAGTATTTCTATATTTTTACCTACCAGCTGCAAATCACATTAGAATCGATTAGATCAAATAGGTGGGGTAACTCTGGATTATGAAAAAAAATCTCGATTCAGTCGATTTACCGGCCTAGTAAACATTTATGTGAAGCATAAAGCAACGTTATGTGCGGTCATTAATTTTATTGTCAGCTATTGACTTGAATGGACCGAGGATGTATGGATTGTATGATTGTATGGGCTAGTGTTGTTCGTTTTTGATTTAGATTCGCGTGTAAACTGCATAATATATGGTACTTATCGACCAGAAATATATATTTTACACGGATTTTAGTGTACTAAAATAACGAAGTAGTTCTTTAGTACATAAATGTGATAGTAAAATTTTCTATTGAATATTTCGGATTTATTGTGTTGCTGGTGTCATTACTAAAAAATCTTAGATTTACAATATTACTAGCTTTTGCCAGCGTCTTCGCCTGCTTGAATATCGTTTTTCACCTCGTTCGCCTATTTAGGAGTGGAATTTTCGAAATTATTTTCTTAGTGCTCACTTACGCTATTTCCTCTATGAAAATGTCAAATTTCTACCTTATACGGTTTCATCTTTGCGTTGATATACCTATCAATCAGCGTCCAATTTTACATATACAGGTGATTATATAGATAGATATTTGGAAATAGAGCATGCTTTTGTTATTATTAAAAAATAAAAATAAAAAAAAATCGTTTACTTTCTGTTCACATAGGTAGGTAGTTGTTTAAGGCAGCCTTTACATAGATTCAGACTGAATACTAATTTACCTGAAAAATTGACTCTGATCATATTCTACCAAAATAAACTATTTACTAGATATATTTTTTTCAGAAGACCAAATCACAGAAATGTTGCTACAAGTACAAATTTTACATGATACATCGTTTTAAGGATTCTCCCATTCCACGATAAGCTGTGAACTGGCAACATTAATCACGCGAGATAAATCTGACGCTGGCAACATCCGCGCAGGTGCCATATCGGCGGTTGTAAATCATAAGTAATTACATATTAATGTGTGTTTGTTTGTGTCGCCTCGTGCCTTGGAGCCGTTGCCGATGTTTTTGTTCGTTTTAGATCACACCTGCAATTTGCTGATATTGATAACTGTATAAATGGCAATATTATCACATTTAAAAGCCTTTATTATAAACTAGCTATTGCCCGCGGCTTCGCCCGCGTGAATTTTCCACGGGAACAGTGCTTTTTCCCGGGATGAATGCAGTAGCGGATTTAGGGGGGGGCACGTACCTCCCCCCAGACTGCTTTATTGTGTACCTACTGTGGACAGAAAATTCCATAACAATGCATATCAAATAAAGAAATAACATATCTGGTCCTACTGCAGTGGCATAGTGAAAGCAAGTCTTTAGGATTCGTTTCAAGGCGGGACATGCATAGTCCGCCACGTACCTTGTGCCCAGAACAAAATCCTGGATCCGCCATTGGATGAAAGGTACCCTATGTCTTTCTCAGTACTTCTAACTATGTAGCATGCAAGCAAACTCAGGAAGATTGGTTCAGTAGATAAAGCGTGAAAAGGTTACAAATAAAACAAACATATACATAAACAAACAAACTCACTTTCGCATTTATAATATTAGTTAGGATTAGTATAGGATTAGGATTATGATCATGCTCACCTAAATTTTGAAACGAGTTTAGATTCTTTGTCCTGTATACAGGCACATTTTTTGTAACATTATTGGTATTATTTTTAGTAATATTTTTATTGCCTTTTCATTAGTACAGAAATTAGTTTTCATTGAAGAGGAAGTGATGCATTTCTTGGCAGTAAAAACACCGCAAAGTCATAAATACACTATTTATTGGTTTGTAGTAGTTCAGACTCCGTCCGGACTCAGAACATTCAATTGCTTCCCGTACCATCGACAGGCGGAGGCAGTATCGTCCATTACTGATTAGATAAAAAAAAATGTATTTATTAAGTATAATACATAACTGTATTATTTAAAGTCATATCATAATACACTAAATTCTACCGTCATCTATATAAAATATATGCAGAAATATAAAAATGCAAATGTTCTATGTTGCATTTTTGATTACGACACTTGGCACGTGTTACTTGATGAATTTGGATTTTTTTGTCAAGAACTTTTTTAATTGGGGCGAAAAGGAGCCCAGTTTGCTGTCGTTTCAAACATATTTGAAATATTTGTACGTTGGATTATTTATAGGTTGTTGTAAAAAAAAATGGGGAAAAAGAAAAAAAAGGAAAAATTTAATAAAACGTTGAGAAAATGGCTTCTAGAACATTGTTACTATGATCTGAAAGAATTCTTTAGTTGCAACTGATAGCTATTTGTTATTTGATCATTATTATATTACTATATTAGATATTGATTTAAAGATTTTGCATGCCTGGATAGGTTAAAAGTGAGATTCACACATATTATTTAACAACTTTATTTTCTTGTACCATTTTTACTGCAAATAAACATTCATTCATTCATTCATTCAAGGGGGAAGTTTGTTGTGAGGAGACGGAGCTCCGCCCATGAGGTCTACTGTCCACAAAATGTAGATAGCAAGTCAGCAGGATAATTATATTTGGAGGAAACATTATACATTGGATTCTCCAAAAGTTTACAAAAAGAGGTTAAAAGGGGGGGAAAGGGGGATGTTGTAGCTCTACGGTGAGGAGATAGAACTCTGTCCGCGAGGTCTACTGTTCACAGAACCACGAGTTTAATGTCGATAGCAGGTCAGGATAGCAGTTGGACAGCAGGTCGGAATGTAAACCCGGCACATTAGCTCATATCTCGAGTTATCGCGACAATCTGCGATCTTATCGGCTGCATACATCAATGTGTATACAGATTATATAGCGCGTCGCGAACACTGCGGACTTGGGATATTGAAGTTGAAGCACAGGGCAGGCGCTTTATAGAAACGGCGCGTCAAATATACCTACTACTACTACAAATGAAACTGTATATCCGTGAACACGTCAGTAACACGTCAATGTGTGCGTTTTCATAGTCGAACGTCCCACAACCATACAAGAACGGAAGAGAAGTGCGGGGGTTTGCCATATTGCGGGAGGAGCAGAGAGTTTCCTTTCTGTACGTAGTACATACTTATATTAATTCTGTGGTTGAAGCTTCAAAATACACTAGGCAACAATTGACGCGCAACATATGCTATCTCTTTCACTCCTACTGATTAAAGTGAAATAGCACAACGTGTTTCTCACTCATGTAAATTGTACGGAGCGAGAAAGAACGACGGCGTAAATTGTTGCGTAGTGTATTCAGGCTACCTATGAAGATTTTCGCTTTTAGACACACATATTGTACTGCCTCATAATTTTTTCCCTGTTTTCTCATGGTTCCACTAATTTGTCCCACTGGGAGCACGAGGGATTCTCTGTCGACCCACTGATTGATGCGGATCATAAACTAAAAAAGTATATAATTCACATGCCAGATTTGGCACCAATTTAAATTAAAAAGTACAAAGAAATGAATTAATTCGTAGACAAAAATCTTTTATTCCAACTTTGGGAAATAATTACAAGTAGAAAGACATAAAATACATACATATTATCACGCCTTTTTCCTGTGGGGGCAGAGACTAACGATTTCCACTTGCTACGATCCTTACAGATCTCTCTTGCTTCCTCTACACCCATCACTCTCTTCATACATGCTCTCCGGTTATGGGTGCTCCTAATATCTCCCTTTTTTTTACATATAAAATCTCTCTCTCTCTCAGCCTAAAGACGTCCACTGCTGGACAAAGGCCTCCCCCAAGGATTTTATCCGTGGGGGGTTTTGCCGTAATCGCCACGCTTGGCAGGCGGGTTGGCGATCGCAGTGTGATGGCATAGTACGCGGAAAGATGCTGCTGCCCATCCTCCGGTGTTTTTAATCCCTTAGTCGCCTCTTACGACACCCACGGGAAGAGATGGGTTGGTGCTATTCTAGGGCCACACCACAGGCCATTCATATAAAATCAATACATATTAATTGTCAATAAAAGATTAAAATTAAATACTTACGATTTTTCAATCCTGAAAATCGTGAAACTAGTTTTAGGCAAACTCTATGTGGTTTTATATGCGGTTTAAAACTTGTGTGAATTATAATTATTTAAGCCGCACCACGGATTTATATTTAACAACCTAATATTATACGGCTCGTATCATTTAACCGACTGTTAAAAGCCTCAGGTTATAATAGAAATTGTTCTCGATTTATCAATAAATACCTGGGATTATGAAGGCTGTAAATCATCTAAAATGAATATGTTGTATTTTACTGAATATAATGAAATATTAATTTACTACGAGTCTTGAGTATTTGAAATCAAATCTCTATTCAATCTTCAACACACTGACTGAGGTATTCCACTCACTCCTTAACACCGATAATAATCAAAGCTCTATATATTTTTTTCTATGTAAATAAAATATATCCCATAGGCTAGCCCAATCTGTGTGATTTGTGCGATCACACAGATTGGGCTAGGCTATGGGATACTAACTCAACGATACTGTATTTTATAACAAATACATATATAGACAAACTTCCTATATCCATCCAGGTCAATCTGAAAAAGATCATTTATCATCTTGACCTGACCGGGGATCGAACCCGGGACGGAGGTCGTCAAATTAATGTAATTTTTACGCAAAATGTAACTTTTACGCAAGGGAGGTCGTCTAACCTGTCCAATTAATGTAATTTTTATGTAACGGAGGTCGTCAAATTAATGTAGTTTTTACGCAACGGAGGTCATCAAAATAATATAATTTTTCTCTTTGTCTGTGGTTTAAGTGGTGGCTGTGTGGACCATGTTAGTGGTGCCACGGGATATATTGTGTGTTAATGTATGCAGATGTTTGTTGGCGCGTCTCACCTGAATAATTGGGCCTTCTAAGATAAATTAGACCTGACTGAAGGCTGATATCGACCATTTAAATTGAACTAAATTAGTTGTAGTTGCTGATTGCTAGAAATTTCGAGAAAAGCTATAACTTGGTAGCTTTTAAATTAAAAAAAATGTCTGTAATGCATCTTAACCATCGCTTACTATACATCGTTTAATGTCTAAAGTCGAAAAAAAAATTTATCCGATATATATATTTTATCCCGAAAGAATCACAACAGCGGTGAAGCATCGGGCGAAGCTTAGGTTAAGTAGAATACTGATAGATCTACAAAGGGGCTAATAAAAAAAAATCTTAACACGACAGAAACAGAAGCAACCGTTCAACCGTTACCGGCTGTCCTAGGTGAACGTAAAAAGCAGCAAGCCAGGAGGCCAATTCTCGCGTTTGCGATATTTTATCGAATTTGATAATATATCAAACTTCTTTTATCGAACAAAATTATTACAAAAACCTCCAAAATGGTATTCTCGAACCTATTCGACATAAAACTCGAAATTATATCGAAAACTAGGGCTTCTCTAATTGAAAACACGTTCCTTTTTCTCGATTATACTTAACTACAATCGAGAAATTTATGTTTTACTTGTTTCATCAAATATTTTATGTAAAACCATTGTTTTAATAGTGAATTTATGTAAAAATAATTATAATACTTTATTTTATGTAACTTAATAAGCTCCAATGCAAATTTATAAAATGCAAAGAAAATGAAATATTTTAGAGTTGATGGAGAGAACGGAACGTGAGGATACTTGTCATTGTTTGTTTATTGTGTGTTGGTGTGTGAAGTTATGTGATATTTGTTATCGGAGTATCAATTATATTCTTATGTATGATATTGTTTCTTTACGAAATTGAATTGAGAAACAAATAAGGTATGGTACTCGAGGCAGAAAAAAGCAAAGTATGTATTTTATCCAAACCTCTATATTAGGCTTCAATAAATAATTTTATGTAAATAAACAACGATTTCCAATAAAATTGAATACAAAATCGTTAGCTTTAATATTTTACTAAACCATAGGTGAATAAAAATACAAAGCGTCTTGTAAAGTACGAATATTATGTTATTCAATAGCTTTGAAGCAACAAATATCACACACGATATGGTTTTCGGCCACGCTCGACCACTCGATGCGTATCGAGGGCTGACGCTGGATAAATGTCACATTTGAAATCACGAGAATACGCAATTTCGATATTTATCGATATCCGCCATGTTTTTTCGATAAATGTCGAAATTGATATTATATCGCAGACCCGAGAATTGCATCCCAGCTCGGCGCGACGACGCAATGTGTTAATACCTACGTATATATTGGTGTTCTATGCTGTCGGCGTCATCGCATGTATTGCTTTGTAGCATCGCGCCACGTCACATAGCAATATCAAAATAAACTTCATACTGTGGCAGCGTTCTGTTGCGCACCTAGGACAGTTAGCGCGATTAGAGCCGGTCGCACCATCGCTAATCAACTCTCGTCAAAGTCACGCTTAACGCAGTTATTCTTAATCTTAAACGCAGATTAGCATCTTTATAAAGTTATGTCATCCATGAGAACCGGTGGCAGGTTAAGCATTAGCATATTCTAATACATTTCTCCTCGTCTTTTTATTTAGTTCGTTGAGATATTAGTGCCGTTATGATCTGGGGATATGAAATATAGGTACTTATCAACACATCTTCGATCAGCCCACTGATTTCCGCCCCATATAATTGACCGAGCGAACGAAGCGAGCGAGGGCTATAATTTAAGTTGGGACGAAAATACATTGTTTGTATGTATGTTTGTTCCGCGATAACTCTGGAACTGTTGAATAAATTTCGATGATATTAAGAATACGTGTAGCAACTATCCATAGAATTTTTAAGTTCGTTGCGCAACAAAATCGGTTTAGCCGTTTTTGAGATATATGCATTTTTATTAAAATAAATATTGCTCTACACTTTTGCACCGTTATTCAGATTTGGATTAAACTTCACAAATCACGAGATAGTATCACTATTTTTCTCATGTATATTGTATATCAAAATGAGTTGAAACATGAATCGTTCATTTTCGTCTCAGATTTTCGTATCAGCGACATTTAGTGACATTTTGTACCATTTAAAATAATAATCGTGAGGTCTAAGTTCGCGGCGAACCACTAGTAACTCTAAACCGTAACTTTTAAATATGACGTAGGACGAAAATCAGCTCGCTGATCGAAGAATCGTAGAATAGAGTACTAGTTGTTCGCCGCGAACTTAGACCTCGCGATTATTATTTTAAAATATCTCAAAAACGGCTGATCCGATTTTGTTGCGCAACGAACTTAAAAATTCTATGGATAGTTGTTACACGTATTCTTAATATCGTCGAAATTAATTCAACGGTTTGAGAGTTATTGCGGAACAAACATACATACATACATACATACTTACATACATACATACATACATACAAACAATGTTGTTTTCGCCCCAACTTGAATTATAGCCCTCGCTCGCTTCGCTCGCTCGGTCAATTATTTTCTTTTGAGTATATTTTTATCATGCAAAGTCCGGGACGCTCGCTCGCTTTTGTGTATATCTAGCTGTGAACCGCGGCTTCGTTCCCGTAGGAATTTTAGGATTCTGGATAGAACATATCCTTCCTCATGACTTACATACAAACAATTTATCAATTCGGACCAGTTCTAGAGATTAACGCGTACAAACAAACTTTACAGCTTTATAATTTACTCTGTCCTTTAGTTAAAATTTATTTGATACACATTTGCCAGTACTTTATGGCGTTCCGTTGAACTTAGCAAATAGCTGCTTCTTTAGAAAGTGTGGGCTACAAATTAACTCCGTACAATAAATGGAAGCCGTCCACTAACCGTAAATACATCGGGCATTCAAGAGCCCACTGACCAACTTTATGTTCAATAAATGCTCCAGCCTAATTGGACACGGTCCTTGTATACTCCAGGTCCTAGTTTCAATCATTTACTACCCATACTTTGGACAGTAAACTGGTATAGCAGTTGCAGAAATTCTATTGTTTCGTTTACTGTCCGCGACAGTGTTAATTTATAAAATGCGATAGTGTTTTGTTTGTTTTTCATGCCAAAACTATAATAGCAAAAACGATGTAACAAATATATTTAATAATTAACAAAGATTGATTTAATAACTTAATGACTTTGTCTATTATTATCTTTATATCTTTGTCAATTTTTTTTTTATTTATCTTTGTTTATTATTAATGACTTTGCCTTTGTCTATTGTACTTTTATTATTATTTTTATGTATAACATGCAGGTATTTTGGATTTATTATCTGTGAATCTGGATGTATCCTTATAAATAGATGAATAAATGATTACATGTTTACCACAATGCAATAATCCTCTGAAAGCCTTCAACTAGCTGAATAGGGTTCTAATAATCCGCATATATATATAAATATTTATTGGTCGTCATTGTAAACATTCACGTCCAATAAGCGAACAGGTACCTAATTGGAATGTCTCGCCGAGGTTTATTCAGCTTTCGCCCCACACGGTTTCGCCCCACTTGAAAAAAATCCGTGTTTAACCCCAGTCTCAATGTTTCACCCAATGACAATGCCATTCGGGGCAAAACAGGCATATGTTATGCTTATATTTATATTTTATGGTAGGCCTACTATTTTGTTTATAGCGATGTAAATTAAACCACCGTTACCGGTAAAAACATAGAATAATTTTATTTAAGAATACACTAACTTATTTACTAAAAATAACTACCTATATCAAATAGTGGGAATAGGATGCTAAGTTAGGAATACGTGTTACGTGCGTAATGTATTCTGCAAAATTAGCAATATTAATACATTTCCTATAAGCACGTCACGATCGTATTCCTAAGGTAGCAATATTGTTTATTACCCAAAAATAGTTTATTTGGATGCTAGCTTAATAGGCATATCAAAACACACCAAAAGTTAAAATATCACACTTTTATTGTGGCCTGATTTCAATAAAATTTGTTGCGCGGGCACTTCATAATTACATGATTAGCAAACATGCTGCTGATAGGCCATCCGCGACTCGCACTTGGCATATTAAGCTGATGGGAGCACCAATTTATCAAAACTGTTAATGATATAAGCCGTTTGGATTAATCGCTGCGATAAGGCCCTGATGGGGCTGCGACACGCAAACGTGTAGAATAATGTGATGTAAATGTACCTATACAGTCCTACTGATATCAATACATATAATAAAACTGTAACTGGTCTGTGTCTGTACATAAAAGATTTTCAAGAAAAAAAACTATGAGGAGTCTTCATGGGGCCAGTAGAAGCCAAAACCATTTTTTGTAGATTTTTTTTGTCAACTGCAACAACAAAACTACTGGACCAAATTTGATGCGGTTTTCACCGTTGCATTATAGAAGGTCTAACTTAAAATCTGGCGTACGTTTCATCTTGATACGCCGCTTAGAACCTGAGATATGCGCTGACGAAGTCGCGGGCATAGGCTAGTTATAAATAAGAAAGTTTGGATGTGAGTTACTGCACTTAGAGCATAGGTACCAATGGGAGAGGCTAATTACCCTCTGCCAAATTTCATATGATCATGCTGTTTGTAATTGTGTGCGTAGTTTTTAAGCTAGTGGTCGGATTTATCTTTACCAGCGTATATATATATAGTTATGTTGTCTAAAAAACATACATACTTACATCGAAATATATAACCTCCTTCTTTTTTAGAAAGTCAGTTAAAAATGGCTTTTTGCATAGAATTTTTCGCTCGTTAAATTGCGTTAATAGCGATTTAAATGTGCTATTTTAAAATAAAAAACATAAGACTCCTGATGGTTAAATACTCTAAGTTTGTGATTATGCTTGTTACTCAATGTATATTACTACCTATTTCTTTCCTCAATCGTTACTCGTACAAGTTATATATTACTCGTCAGTAATTGCAAATTACAAAGAAATATCGTCCAATAACTTCTACAAATGTTGCCATATACAAAATTGCAACTGCCAGCAATAAGTTATGTTCAATCAATAAAAAGCCTCAATGCTATGTCAATTATATTACGATATGTTTGTACCACGCATTATCCCATAAACGTGTGGTCACAGTGATTTAAAGGTACCGATCCATTACTGTGTAATGAAAATGTCATGAATCCTCTTAGGATAGGTTTAACGATTTAAATTTCCGTATAAAAGAGCTGGCTTTTACCGGGTTTTATTTTCTAGTCGTTTTTGAGTTGGAAGTTCCTATGTGTCTTTAGTTGTAATGACAATGCATTTATCATAATTGCGAGTCGAAATGACAAAATTAGATTTTTTTGACAAGAAATATTTGTCCAATTCCACTCCTATCGTTGGCCTTATTCAGATCTTCCATGGATCTACAATGCATTATTACAATAAAAATGATCTGCAGTGACCCCAGGATCGGCTCCCTCCTCAAAGACTAAACTGTACGGACTTAAAAAAAATCAGCCGAAGATTCATGTGGTGACAATAAAAGTTGCACTTTAATTGCTTTTATTATTATTACATACATAAAAGATGTTACGTAGTATCACTTAAAATCGTAGTTACGTAATAAAATACTAAATTAAAGTTAAAAGCAATCGAGACGAACGCAGCTACGGAACGAGCCCTTACTTATTCGTAATTTAAACTGCGCTTCCCTTTACGGGTTGCCAGCATTAAATTTACAACTGCGATGAACAAGGTCGTTTAGACGATTGTATTTTTGCCTGTTCAGTTTTGAATTCTTGACATAATGCGATTTAAGTCAGGAATTTAATCTGAACTGCATCTAATAATGTTTAAAACTGCAAATCACCTTTTTGCAATCATTGTCTATTGCTTTATATTTTTTTAAGAAATTATTAATTTTCTAATAAATCTTGTGCCATTCAAAAAATCGACTTTATTAAAAATTGGTATCATCGTATAATTTGCATAAGAAGACAAATGTTTATATTTACTTGGATAGTTGCAAAGTTTTATATAAATAACAAAAACAAACAAATGTACTGCAAAAATTTTGCTGTTATTTTTTTCAAAACCAGACAGTGTTATTCTCAATGAAATTAAATTTGTATTTATTAACTCCAGCGTCCTTAATTAACAACCTGTTTACTTTTCCCTTGATCCGAAAGCAGTAAACTAAACACAATGTAGCATAGTTTTCAGCATCGTATTTCAACGATTAAGCTTTTAATTGATCGATAATGAGCCTTAACTTGTCAAATAATTCAGGAATTAGCTCTTTTTAGGAGGCAATTAGATTTTTTATAATTGCGAGTCTCTCTTTTTGTTCACTGAGTTATAGATTGCATTTTACAAAGATCTAGACGGCGCGGCGGGTTGAAATTTATCGGTATCAAGTTCTTTATTTGATTGGGTAAATTGATAATGAATCGATTCATTTAATGATTTCTTGGTTGTTTTAACACAACGATTTACCTATAACGACTAATCTAGTATTTAGTACATACATACCTATTAAATAAAGCAAATAAAACTGAGTTTAAATTAAGTATGTGTATGTCTATATTATCAACAACAATACTTTATTAGCACACAAGAAAATACATTTATAGATACATAAAGTATAACTTAAAACTAAAAAAAGAAAGGTAGATATGCAAAAGGCGGTCTTATCGCTGGAAGCAATTTCTTCTAGGAAACCAATTGAGAATTGCTGTAGACGAAATATAGGTGGATTAAGGAGTTATTATCTATCTGTATATATAAAATTAAATGCTTAATGATTGGTATATCAATGTAGAGACGAAACAGCTGAACGAAGAAACTTGAAATTTTATAGAGAGGTTCTTTATATAGCGTAAGTAAGCACTGATTAAGGAATTTTGGAAATTCCACCCATAAATCGAAGCAGTTGGATCATGCCGACATAACTCGCCTAAGAATTATACAACTTCTGTTTTATTGAAATTCAGAAATTGGAGTATTCAGTATACAGTAGATAGATAGTTAAGTATCGCACAAGCTCAGCGCTGTCACGTATTATAAATAATGTAAGGATTATTAAAAGTCTCTACATAAAGTCCCCCGCGGCTGTCTTTGTGTCCGCGACAAATTCAAAACTACTGAATGGATTTTCATGCGGTTTTCACCAATAGATGGGGCGGGTCCTGGGGGATGTTTTGGTGTATAATTTACGCGGGCGAAACCGCGGGCAAAAGCTAGTTATATATATATAAATCGATGATGCAATGGTTGTTTTGCTTGCTCCAGCCCTGTTTAGATTATGGTAATTAGTTATTTATTTGCAAAACTATTTAGAGCCGTAGCCATAAAACTGTACCTTTTCAGACCGCTGCAGTTATTGCCTATAAAATCACTTACCCGCAATAAAACCATTACTACCATTAAGTGATTTTATAAGCAATAAATAGCTAGAATAAATTGCTATTTTCAATTGACATTGTTCTTAATATTATTATATGACTACCGTAGAATTACCGTAACATTTAACATTGCTTATTTATGGTGGCAACACCGAATCGTATATCTCTTTCGCATCGTTTACATACCGGGCAAATTCACGGAATTGTTTGAATAAATATTTTACCCTGAAAAAGAGT